>CP092867.1:29372070-29638063 GCA_030710605.1 Cordylochernes scorpioides
TGGGTGTTTGGCTGTCAGCTAGCCATTGGGTCCAGGTCGTCGGATTCGGTGGCTGAGGTCACCTTGATTTTGAACAATTTCTTGTATAGTTGGATTTGATGATTTTTGAAATTGCGAGAATAGTCTTGTCGCAGAGTCTTGATAAATCTCTTCTAGATTAGGCTGGTTGAGATCTTCTTTGAGAATTTTGTTTGAAAGATTGAATGGGGCTCCTATAGTGGTTCGTAAGCAAATCCTCATGAAGGCATCTATTCTTTTTTTATCCGTAGGTGTGATATATTTGCCCCAGACTGGTAGTGCGTACGTGATGATGGGTAGAATACAGGTTTTGTACAACGTGAATTTATGCTTTGTTGTTAAATTACTTTTAAAATTGAGCAGGCTTGATAGAGATATTTTGGCTATCTTTGCCTTTCTTATGGTGTTTTGGACATGTAGGTTAAATTTTAATTTCGAATCCAAAGTGACACCAAGATACTTGGCATGGTCGGCCCAACTAATAGTGCTTGAGTTTACTGTCAAGTTGGTTTGTGGCTTGAATTTTTTGTTATCTCTTGGGGGAAAAAGTATTGCTTGAGTCTTAGTTGGGTTAATGTCTAGTTTCCACTCATCGCACCATTTGATTATGTCATTTAGGTAATCCTGAAGCTGAGTAACCAATAGGTTGACTGATTTAGAGTTAAATAAAATTGCTGTGTCATCTGCGAAGAGCTTAAGTTTACATTTAGAGTGCAGTGGGATGTCATTAATGTAAATATTGAAAAGGTAGGGTCCGAGGATAGAGCCTTGAGGTACTCCAGTCTGGATTGGCTTTGGTTCAGTTATAAAATTTCCTTGCTTGACTGAAAAAGTCCTGCCCTGTAGATAATTCTGCATAAAATTGATAATGTCACTTGGAAACTGGTGTTTTGTGAGTTTCTTTATAAGGCCATTATGCCAAACTTTATCAAATGCTTTCGCAAAATCTAGAAAGACAGCACCTACCACTTCCTTGTGGGATCTTCTTATCTGGATGTAGTCCAGAACTGCAATGAGTTGGTGAGTTGTTGAATGCCCCCTTCTAAATCCGAATTGCTGCGGGATGATGAAGTTAGAGTTGTCCAAGTACATCTGAAGTCTACGTAAAATAATTCTTTCGTAAATTTTGCCGATGGTGGGGAGGAGGCTGATAGGTCTTAGATCTTCAGGGGATTTAGCGGATTTTTTTGGAATTGGAATTATGATAGCATGTTTCCAGACTTTGGGGTAGTAACACAAGTGCAGTGCGGCGTTGAATACTCCAGCTAGAAATACAATCCATTTGATGGGAAGATTCTTGGCCATTTGCGGAGTGATATTGTCATGGCCAGGAGCTTTGTGGTTAGCTAAGTATTTAATCACTTCTTTGACTTCATTTGGTGTCGTCATTGTGAGCATTTTTTCTTGTTGGTGATTATAAGTTATATTTGGTTGGTCTTCTTTTTCCTTGGAGAACTGGTTGGAGAAGTGTTCTGCAAGTTCATTTCCGATTTCTTTGTCGGTCAATAAGGTTTTGCCGTTCGTTACTAAGCTTGAGATCCTTTCCGTTTTTTTCCTGATGGGTTTTGTTTTTCTCCAGAAGTCCTTTGGGCTTGATTCAATCTTGTGTATGAATTGATTCCAGTTCTCGGTGGAGTCGGATTTGAGGGGCAAAAGAAATAACAACAATGAGATTTTATATGGGAAGCATGACCTCTGGCGGTCGATTTAAACAGAGTATTTATATCTATGACATTATAAATTTAAATAAAATAACACTTTAACATAATTCTAAATAAAATATTTTAATTTAACATTTTAAATAAATTCTTGTATAATATATAAATGAGTTTTAAAAATTGTAAAAAAAAAAAAAAAGGTAGGCCGGGAATCGAACCCGGGCCGCCCGCGTGGCAGGCGAGCATTCTACCACTGAACCACCGATGGTTATGAAAAATCCCATCCGTGAGCTTCAGACAGACAGAATAAGGCAAATATATAAGTAGATTTTTTATAAATTAGTTTTAAAAATTGTAAAAAAAAAATGCATCGGCCGGGAATCGAACCCGGGGCGCCCGCGTGGCAGGCGAGCATTCTACCACTAAGCCACCTATGCTTTAAAAAAAAATGGCCATATTTAGGTATTCATTCCATTCCGTATTAGTCCGCGTAAAAAAATAGTTCTTCAAATTAAAAAAAGAAATAGCCAAAAATAATAAGCAAAATGTAGCCAAAAATTTTCCTCAGGTTTATAAAAAGCGACATGCAAAATTTGGAAATAATTGGTTCAGTAGTTTTTGAGTTTATCGCGAAACAGACAGACAGACAGGAATTGACTTTTATAGAGATATATATAAAATAAAATAATAAATAATAAATAAATAATAAATAATAATATATATACATATATATATATATATAGAGAGAGAGAGAAGAGACAAAACACACGCTATATCCTGAGTGGATATTTGTGTGTAAATGTTTAAACTATTTAATGTACATAGTTTCGAAATATATATATAAATTATTTCTAGTTTTAAAGAGAGAGTAAAAAATTATTCAAATTTTAGAGCACAATTATATACAAGAAAAAAAGGTTTATTTATATATTAGATTTTATTTTATAGTTTTGATCAATTCAAAAATGTTTAATACAGTAGAATCTCTCTGTAAAGGACACCTAGTTACAGAGCCAAATTGTCCTTTGTAGAGAGGTTTCCTCTTACCGGAGAGTTGCTAAATAGTAAAAATTGTATTTTTGGCGATGAAAACTGTCCTTTATAGAGAGGTGTTCTCTAGCGTGAGTATTCTCTCATGGAGAGTTAATTATAATTTTAAAAAACTTATACTAAATTATATATAATTATAGAAATATAGATTATTTTAAAATAATAAAACTACAAAAATGAAAGCTATAATTTTAAATTCATTGATAGCTTAAACAACTTCACAGGATGGAATTGCTTAGTATACAACTACGCAGTGACTCTCTTTTGATTTTCTAGTACCACGTGACTCACAACTTCTCTGCCATTAGAGAAGACGGCTAAACATTTTCTTCTTAATGGATCTGGGTTTTCGTACAGACACAGGCGTGATTTCACCTTCAAAGATCCACTTTGTTCTGGGCTTTAGTAGACCACATCGAAATATTAAAGCCAAGTTTCGGCACCTGTTATGATGCTATTGACATAACGAGAGGATCCATTTTCAAACTTTTTGTGCATCTCTCGGCACCATGAAACACGTCAAGTTATCTACTCATCAGTTAATATATGGGGAACCCATAGGGAAAAAACTTTACTCAATTTTAGATGGCCGTACAGAATGGTATGAATTGCTTGTGTAGGAATGTCTAAACTCTCCTCTATCTGGTGATAAGTTATATGTCGATCAGTCTCCAATAATTTCTTGACAGCAGCGATGTTTTCCTTATTAACTGACAAAGCTGGACGTTCTGATCTTGATGAGATCTTATGCCATATTTTCCTCGCTGAAACTCACGATACCCCCTGAATATGTTAGTACGATATGGACAATCATTTCCCAGTACAGGAGTCATTTCTAGCAAGCATTATCAATGCTCAAACCGCGTTCAAAGTTATATCGCAAAATGGCTCTGTATTCAATTTTCCTGAGGTAGTCATTCTTAATAGTTTATCATTCCACATGATATCATATTTATTCACACATTTAAATAGAGAAGGAGCATCATTTTGCTGTATCATGTTTGATACATGTATTTTTCGCTGAATCATTTTTAATTAGCGTGATGTATGAAGCTGACTTGGCCTACAGAGAACCATTGGTGTTGGTCAATCAGCCAGTTGAGTCAGTTCAGGATGCAGCGTTCAAATACTTTCATATTGTAAATCAAGCATGTCAAACTCAAATCCTAACACGGGCCAAATAAAAAAGTAATAAGATTATGTGGGCCGCAAAAAAAGAAAACAAGTAATTAAATTTTTATAGTAACATTTATGTAGGTTTATTTTAAAAAATACTAATAAGAAAAAAGAAAGTAAAGTTAATATTTTCTCCCTGATATTTGGCATCTCTTTTCTGCTACCATCTTTCATACTTCGGGGGAAATCTTGTTCGCAGTGATTAATTTTAAAACTGACCCAAGGTGAACGTCAGTAATTCTCGATCTGATTGGAGCCTTATTTCCTTTCATAAGTGAAAATAACTGCTCGCACCGATAAGTACTTCCAAACATGGACATAATTTTATATTCTAATTTTCGAGTGTTTTCAAATCTGGCTGGCAAATATTTGTAAAATTCAGAAACGCCAACTTCAATGAATTTTGACTTTAAATCTGAATCGCACTGGATATCTATTACCTCCATTTGCATATGATTAGGTACTGATTCTATATTTATCGAGAAAATCGAAGAAAACAACGTAAACTTGCCTTCCAAAGATTTGAAATCAGAAAACCTTGCTTCAAATTCATTTCTAAGACTTAAAATTTTTTTCCGCATATTTTTGATACGATGCAGTTTCACCTAAACTTGATTTGTACATGTTGCATGTCGGAAAGTGCATTAAATCTTCGTTTTTCAACTGCTTTTCCCAAAGAACTAGCTTACATTTGAATGCATTAACTTGGTCACACATGTTGGTAATGATCTGATCCTTTCCTTGCAGTTTCAAATTTAAATCCGACAAGTGTTTTGTTATGTCAACCATGAAGGAAAAATCTTGCAACCATACTTGATCAGAAAACAAAGTGATGTCTTGACTCTTGGTTATTAAAAACTGACATATTTCTTCTTTCAAGTCCCAAAATTGTTTGAGGACCTTGGAGCATGATAGCCAACGTACCTCGGTATAGTATGATAAACCTAAATATTCGCTTTCTAATTCAGTTAAGAACAGAGAGAACTGTCGCTGATTTAAACCTCGAGATCTTATGAAATTGATGAATTTTTTGATAGGTGTCAACACATTTTCCATTTTTATTACCTTCGTACATAATACTTCCTGATGCATAATGCAATGCGTATGATAAATATTGGAACCATCAGAAATTTTACTTAGTTTTTTTCGCAGTAATGCTACGAAACCGTTGGTTTTTCCAGTCATTGAAGGAGCTCCATCTGTTTCTACAGAAGTCAATTTTGATTGAGGTAAATTGTATTTTTGCAGAAGATCATAAGCGCAATTAAATATATCTTCTCCTGTAGTAGTGCCATGCATCGGTACTAGTTCCAATAATTCCTCAAAAATGTTGAAATCCGTGTCGCAAGCTCGAAAAAAAACAGCTAACTGAGCTACGCCCCCAATGTCCGTACTCTCATCACAGGCAATGGAAAATGCTTCGAAACAAGATGATTTTTCTTTTATCTGATCATTTAAATTTCTGGCCATATCAGTAACTCTTTCCACAACGGTATTTCGAGACAAAGATATTGCTTGAAACGTCTTCACACTTCCAGGACAAACAATTTCTGCAGCTTTAATTAAACATTCCCTGATGAAATCACCTTCAGTAAAAGGTTTTGAGTGTTTAGCTATCATCTCCGATAAAACGTAGCTTGCATGCACCGCCGCTTCACTCTCTTGTGATACTTTAGTAAACATAAACTGTTGTTTTTTCATTCCCAACTTGAACTCTTTTAACTTTTCTTGTCTCATTAAACCTTCGTAGGTATCATATTTTGATTTATGTTGTTCATAATGACGTTTAATGTTATATAATTTTGGTACACTAATAGCATTATTACATATCAAGTAGATGATTTTATCTTTTACTTCAGAGCAAAAATACTCTAATTCCCACTTTTCTTGAAAATTCTTATGTTCGTCAGCAATTTTTCGTTTAGTTTTACTGCCACTTGGTTTTGATGAAGACATATTGAATACAAAGGTCTGAAAAAAATTAGTAATCGCTAACACAAAATAATAAAACGTTTTAATTAATATTTATAAAAAAATTAAATTAATATTTTTTAACTTACCAGACACAGAATAACTGCACAAATTATTGAACGTAACTTTAAAAAAAATTTTTTTCTAGTACTCCGAAAGAATATTTTCTTTAAACTTTAAGGCACACAATACTTATGGCGATGTACATACGTTATGTATGTAGGTATAATATTATCGAAACTTACGACTTATGTATGGCGACCAGTGGTTCGTTATTAATAAATAAATTATGTATAATTACAATTTTTAAAAATTAGGCTACAAATTTTTATTAATTTTTTTTTTAATTTATAAAAAATATTTTATTAAAATATATTGTCTAGTGGGCCGCAAATTTATTCGTTGTGGGCCGCGAGTTTGACATGCTTGCTGTACACTAATTCTTGTTCTTCAGAAAAATAATTACGATAGACAGAGATTTTGGTTTGTGGTAACAAGAGGTTCCTTTGCTTCAATTTTGATCCAAGGATTTCTGCTGCCTATTTTGATAGCCCTAGATCCCTAACTAGACCATTTAATTATGCACGATCAAATAAATGTGGATTGACAGTTTCATTTGAAATAAATTCAGGGTCTTTTAATTGATGATCATCTGCAAATGCTGTGTGCTGATCATCCTTTTTGATATAGGATTCTTGAGCCGTTTTAGGAATCGGTATGGGGTTCTCGAGGTCGTGAGGAATAGGTTGCCTAGCTGATGGTATATCAGGGTAAAAGTGAGTTTGCTTCTTTTTGCTATTAAGGCCTGTGATTTTGCAGACACAGAAATAGAAATCGTCATTGTGATTTTTTTTTTTTTTTTGGTTCTCGCCAAACCATTGGTACACCAAAGGGCATACCTTTTGGTTTCTCCGATTCCCATTGCAAAACCCTTGATAGCACGTTCCGCACACACTATGGGGGCACCACCACTTGTCTTGATCATCTAAGGCCACCAAAATATGCTTTATAGCTTTCTTTTATCTTTGGGGTGATACGTTTCCTCTGTTTGAGAATCGTAAATTTTCCTCAAATGTAGCAAAACATTTAGCTTTGCATTTACGCGGCATTATTTATATATGTGAAAATATTTATGAAATGTAATGTATTGTTAAACATTTTCTTGATATAAAATTACAATGGTATGCATTTCATCTAAATGATGATTGAATTTTATGCTTACAAAGTCTATATCTTCAAAATATTTTGATGAGAGCGATGACATCAGCTTCTTTTAAAAAATAAATATTTATCAAATATTTTTTTTAAAAATTAAGCTAATTTTGAAAAATGGAGGTTATATTCATGATCTACGGGCTGGAATTTACTAGAAACAACTTTCAAATATTGAGAAGGAAAAAGTGTGTGTACTAGTGGCATTAGAAACTGATGACAATGTGTATTGACATATTTTCTTTTTTGCGGTTGTCAGAATGGCCAGGAACGGACACATTTATAAATTGCCTTTCAAAATTTTAAATTTAATTTAAATATGCTTCCAGATCACATAGAAGTATCAAACTTTACATTCATTCAACCCCATGAACAATGCAAGTGTGAACATTTTCAGACTTCTGGGTGGTCGGAGTGGCCAAGAATAATTTTTTTTAAAGTCTTGTGTTAAAGCCTCTTACAAGAAATTGACTAATCCGCGCGAGCAGGCTTCCATATATTTAAGGCCTTATCTCCAGTGAACTTTTGATTCTAAGTTTTGAAAATTCATGACTAAAAACTAACTAAGTAATTAATATATAAAAATACATTACAAAAAAAGCTTTTATTCAAAAGCACTAAAAAGTAAAAATAAAATATCTTATCTTCTGTCATTGAGCAATTAAATGTATCGAGTGAAAATAAAAGTGGTTAAGGACGATCATATTTAGAGAAGGGGTAAAATATATCAAATATTTATGAAAATCGCTAATCAGTTGCTACATTTCAAATCACATTAGGTTCAAAATGCATGATGATCGTCCCCCTCCGGTTTTATTTTCACTCAGATACAACTAATTGCTCAATGACAGAAGATAAAATATTTTATTTTTCACTTTTTAGGGCATTTAAATGAAAGCTTTTTTAAAACTATATTTTATTTATTAATTATTATTTATGAAAGCGCTAGATTTTTTGCTCCATCATCTTGTTGTTGATAACGTGTTGTTGGTGTACTTATTTTTAGCAATTTGGTTATTTAACAGTGAATGCTGAGGCGCGATTATCAATTCAACAGCACATTTGTGAAAACATTGTCTTGGTAATTGGCCTATTTGATATTTGAAAATAAGATATAAGATTCAGAATTTCACGTTTTCCAAACATTTTTACTGTTTCTTTACCAACAAATATCGATATTCCAATTGTATTGTCTCAGGATCAGTTAGCCACACTTATCTTCCACTTCTTAGGGAAGTTTTAGATGTGTAGGTTTGACACAATACTGTCAATTATGTGTGTTGGCTTTAACTCCATATATCCAATATCTTGTGAGAATAGTTGATCGTTCTTTACAGAAGAAATGGCTGAAATTCATTTGTTTGGCTTCAGTTTGGATGTCAATATTGTAGCTCCTTCTGCAGTTTTGGTGTGAATAACCAGCTTGTTCCCTTTTATAGAATTTACTGCAACACTGTGCAAAGTGATGGTTCTGATTTCTTGAGGTTTCTCAAATTATTTCTAACTTTTTCAGTCTAATTGGCAAAGTCTACAACTTCGCTAATTTAAAATCGTTGCATCAAATATCTGCAAAATTATTTCTTCTAATCCTTTTTTAAAATACACCTATCCCCCGATTTACACGGTACATTTTTACACGTTTTCGCTTTTACACGGTTTTCCAAATAAGTTTTTTTTGTTTGTTTTTATCGCACTATACTAAATGCTACTGTGATTGAACACATGCATGTGTAAACATCTCACAAGGAATCCCGAGCTTATGAGCTGACTACATATTTTAACCTGTCAATGCATTTTATTTTTATTTCTGTGTGCACCTATATCCCCCGATTTACACGTTTTTCTCAGGAACGTATCTACCGTGTAAATCGGGGGATAGGTGTACATGTTTTTAAAGAAATTGGTTTTGCACAAACCTACATATTTATTCCTTGTATATTTAATCCAATTGGAATTCTAAGATGATAGAGTTCTGCATCTTACGTTGCCCACTCTGATATTGACTTGTTGGCATCTGCAATTTTACCGTTTTTAAGACAGTTTTTCATTCCACACACACACATAATTCCAGAAACATTTCAAACACACAATTAAAATATATTTTTATAAAATTCTCTGTGTTTATGAGGAAAAAATTATATATGAATATTTTGAATATAGGACAATTCATATTTAAATTTACAGATAATAAAAGGAATATATTGGTTTGAATAAAAAATATTTATTTTCCAATATTTCGGTTGGCTGAACGCCATAGCATTACATTTTGTATATCTATCTTCTATCTATATATATATAAATGAATGTTTGTATGTTTGTTTGTATGTCCGGTATACAAATTCGCAGTAGTTCACTAATTCAAACCAAAATTTCCATACATAGGTAAAAAAATACGGGGAAGACGATAGGCTATTTTAAAAAATATATATATCAATTATTAAAACTATATATTTTTAGTCAGAAAATGATGATGACGATATTGCTGTATCATGTTTGATTATCAGATACAAAATTATATCGGGAAAAATTCCAAAAAGCAGAGACCACGGGTGAAACCAGTTCATTATTTTGTACGCAGGAACAAAATTCTAACAGAAAAACATTCATTCGAGCAGAAAACAAAAGCCAGATCATTTCTATAAATCTTTCTATATACACTGGTGTCCAAAAAATAAGAAACTTAACCAATATTGAAATTTCTCAAAAGCTAATTTATTAACAAATATAAAATTTAGTATACAAATAGTTTAAACTATGGACAATTTGACTAGCTATATGAAAATAAAAAAAATATTTGAAATTATGAAATATGCAAATAATTACCAACATACCCAAAGCTAAGGTTTCAGATCTTAAATAAATAAGATATCAATAGGGAGTATGATCACCTCTAACAGCTATCAAGGTCTCACAGCGAGCCCTCATACTGTTTACCAGGCTTTGGGGGAGGTCCAGGGGTAGTAAACCCCACTCCTCCAATAGAGCCGTTCTTAGCTCAACGAGGGTTCTGGGAGAGGGGTGCCTCCCTAGAGCATCCCACACATGCTCTATTGAATTCAGGTCCGGAGATCTGGCTGGCCAATCCATCCTTCGAATATTTTCACTCTGGAGATATTCATTGACTAGCCTAGCCCTATGCGGACGAGCATTATCGTCCATAAAAATTAAATTGTGACCAATTTGATCTCTATAAGGTCTTAGATAGGGCTCAAGGATCTCGTCCTTGTACCTTTGGGTAGTTAAAGTGCCCCCAGAAAAAATGTGGAGGGGTGTGCGTCTGCTAGAACTGATGCCAGACCAGACTAAGAGACTGCCCCCTCTAAAACTATGAATTTCCCTGATTTTACTAATTCTCCAGATAAAAACTCGTCGAGAATCTGTGTTTAAACTAAATCTTGACTCGTCACTGAAGAGAACATTGGCCCACTGATCATGAGTCCAGGCGTGATGTTCCAAGCACCAATTCAAGCGGGCTCTCCTGTGAGCAGAGGTTAAAGGGATACAGACCATTGGTCGTCTTGCATAAAGAGCACCTTCGTGAAGCCTTCGGTAAACAGTTTGTCTTGAAATTCTCGTTCCAGTAGCACTTGAGAGTTCATTAGAGAGTTTAATAGCTGTCATCTCCCTATGGCGCTTGGCAGTTACGACCAGATAACGGTCTTCAGAGGTAGCTGTTTTTTTTTTTTCTACCAGAATCTTCTT
The DNA here is from genome assembly GCA_030710605.1 of Cordylochernes scorpioides. Lineage (NCBI taxonomy): Eukaryota > Metazoa > Arthropoda > Arachnida > Pseudoscorpiones > Chernetidae > Cordylochernes > Cordylochernes scorpioides. The sequence continues at coordinate 29,382,858 of CP092867.1, forward strand.
TTCTTTTGATGGTTCCTGTCTCAATGAACTGTTTCCATATTTTGCTGACCACAGATTTATTCACATTTAGCCATTTTGCTACTTCAACTTGTGATTGCCCTGCCTCCATTCTTCCAACAGCTCTCCATTTTAAATCATCTGCTTCTAATTTTTCGTAAACTCAAAATTAACTAAGGATTAAATGAAATTATAATTGGACAATTCTTGGATGGGGTAAACGACACGCCAAATAGCACACTTATAAAGACAAGCAAAAATTTGCATATTTTCAATTTTACCGAATCGAATGGTTGCGATAAATAAATTCTACGACTTAAAAAACCTAATTAAATTACTTTTTAGCTTTTAGCGTTGTATATTTTAAAACATATCATTAAAAAACAAAAGTTTCTTATTTTTTGGACACCAGTGTATATAATATTCATCTTTCTATAAAAATATCGCTTCTCAGACACAAAGTTTGGAGCGGGACGTTTCACAGGAGTGACATCCACGGCGCCAATTTATAATTGTAACGAATAGTATTTGAAAATCAAAATAATATAATTTTCAAATATCGTTGTGAAAATTTACATATTTATTTTTATATTTTAAAAACACGCAAAGTTTGGAGCGGGACGTTTCACAAAAGTGACATCCACGGTGCCAATTTATAATTGTAACGAATAGTATTTGAATTAAGTAGAACTGCTCTTCACTGAAGGTTAATAACGAGTTTACAAGGTGGGAAAAGGAGCTTCTTTTTATTAGCATGCACACAAGCTTTCGGACATATCGTCCTTCATCAGGTAAGAGTAATAAACGCGCTGAGGATCCATATATACACAAAGCTGAAAAGAAAATTTACATAACTGCAAAAGATAAAAGTATTTAAAGATATAAAATAAGAATCAAATATGCTAAAAAGAATATAGGAATTAAATGCTAATAAATCTGGACTAAGTACATATGCACTATGAATGGTGTTAATCAAGGGCAGGTAAATGCAACCTATGGCTATTCACACAACATATGGTATTGTTCTGGTATATCTATATGCCTGTTGATGCTGTTTGTTTTTATTGACACAAATGCCTCTAGTAAAAGTCTTTGATACTTATTATTGATATTGTTGTATAGAATGGATGGCTTTGTTAGATTGAATGTATGACCGGTTTGCATAGAATGACTGTAAATAGGGGAATTTAGGTTTTTATTAGAGATGTTTCTGGAATGCTCAACCATTCTGATGGCGACGGATCTACCCGTCTCCCCGACATAAGTGGCATTGCATTGGTCGCAAGAGACGGAATAGACGGCACCACCAGAACGGAGAGAACTCGCATGAAGGGAAGATCTGGTAATGGGGTGTCGGATTAGTGTGGCGATGTTAGGTGGGTTCTGGAAGTATGTTGCAATGCCATGTTGCCTTAAAAACCTGGCTATGGTGATAGACTGGGGGCAAAAAGGAAGGGAGCAAATATTTCTGTGTATAGCTGGAGCACTGTTGTGGTGAGGGTCATGCATGTGTTTAAGAATGAAGGGGGTCGGGTAGCCGGATTTGGATAAATATGAAAATATTTTAGCCTTTTCTATTGTTTGGAATAACGGGAGGGAACAATGAGTAAAGATACGTTTAGTGAGAGCTCTAACTGTATTGATTTTGTGTGGTGTTGGGCAATGTGACCGGAAGTTTGTGTGGTGTGGGGGTGTGTTGTTTTTATAGTATACTGTGGTATGGAAACTGCTGGGGGTGCGTATGACTAGTGTATCTAGGAAAGGTAGGACTGAGTGATTTTCTGTTTCATGGGTGAAGGCTATGTCTGGGTGGAAGGAGTTGAGGTCAGATAGGATGTGAGAGGCAGATACCTCACTTACCAAGCAAAAGGTATCATCGATGTACCGCCTCCATAGAAAGATGTCTGAAGAATGGCGTGAAGTGATCCATTGGTCCAGTGACCTCATGACAACCTCAGCCACCACGGTTGAGAGGGGGCTACCCATGGGGGAGCCCTTGGTCTGCTTGAAAAACTGGGTATCAAATGTGAAGGTGGACATGCCTAGGCATATGGAAGTGAGCTCGACAACCGTCTCCGCGGTGAGGGTGTCTAACAGGGGGGCATTTTCGAGGAAAGTGCGTAAACTACTAATGATCAAGGGGTGGGCAAGTGAGAGATATAGAGACGTTACATCGAAAGAAACCATTATGGACCTGGGGGGAGGTGTGAGGCTGGTGATATAGGACACAAACGAGGGGGAGTTTGCAATGGTATATTCCCATGGGGGAGACTGTAGAAGGGGGGTCAAGAAGTTGGACAAAAATTTTGACAGGGTATATGCCGGAGAGAGATGGTAAGATATGATTGGTCGGAGGGGAACATCGGGCTTGTGGATTTTTGGAAGGCCGTAAATGTAGGCTATTTGGGCGAGGTTAGCTGTGAAGTCGTTATATTGCTCTTTAGTGATCTGCTGGGACCTTTTTAATCTTAACAATAGTAAACGGAAATTCTTAACGGATGTTTTATGTTCCTGTTCAGTGATGGCAGAAAAAATGGAGTGTTGGTCGAGAACGTTTTGCATTTTTTGCTTGTAAACGGTAGTGTTGAGAATTACGGTCTGTGAGCCTTTGTCGGATTTTGTTATAACTATGTCTCTATTGCGTTTAAGACGGGAGATAACCCTATTCATGGCTAGGGACGGTTTAGGGATATTGTAGGGTCGTTGAAGGGTGGAGGTGACGAAATGCCTGATCCTATGGGTGTCTTGGTGGTTAAGGCCTCTGAGAGCGGGTTCCACACCAGCTATGATGCGAGGAATATCAGAAGGCCCAGGCAGTCTGTATTTTAGGCCCAATGACAGAATCTCAGCATCAGCAGATGGCAAGACATAGTCCGAGAGGTTGAGCACTCCTTGGGGTGACTGGGGAAGATAGGCTTCTAGTAGATAGGCAGGGAAGTTGTACTTCTTGATCCAGTGATGAAGCTTGGAGTTGTGACGTTGCGTTATATCGTTCTTCTGAAGCCGGATGTCCCTTGTGATGGATTGCAACAGATCGGCCATTTCTGGATTGGTTAGTAGCTGAGAGACCAGAAAGATCAATCCCTTGACGGACTTAGAAATAAATCGGATATTGGAGTGGCAACCTTTAATCCTAGACGATAACAGATGGAGTTGGGCGCGGCGTATGACGACGGATGAAAATGGATTGCGAACAGGATCCCTGATTCGAAGGGATGGAGGTATAAAATCAGCCGTTTCACACAGTTTGTTAAAGTTCAAATGGAGGCGCCATCTTGACAACTGTAACGATTTCTTTCGCAACTGATAGGTATAACGAGGTAGGTCTTCAGCGGAAGGATTCATGATGAATTCCAGGATAAAAAGCGTAAAAATGAGCGAATTAAGTAGAACTGCTCTTCACTGAAGGTTAATAACGAGTTTACAAGGTGGGAAGAGGAGCTTCTTTTTATTAGCATGCACACAAGCTTTCGGACATATCGTCCTTCATCAGGTAAGAGTAATAAACGCGCTGAGGATCCATATATACACAAAGCTGAAAAGAAAATTTACATAACTGCAAAAGATAAAAGTATTTAAAGATATAAAAATAAGAATCAAATATGCTAAAAAGAATATAGGAATTAAATGCTAATAAATCTGGACTAAGTACATATGCACTATGAATGGTGTTAATCAAGGGCAGGTAAATGCAACCTATGGCTATTCACACAACATATGGTATTGTTCTGGTATATCTATATGCCTGTTGATGCTGTTTGTTTTTATTGACACAAATGCCTCTAGTAAAAGTCTTTGATACTTATTATTGATATTGTTGTATAGAATGGATGGCTTTGTTAGATTGAATGTATGACCGGTTTGCATAGAATGACTGTAAATAGGGGAATTTAGGTTTTTATTAGAGATGTTTCTGGAATGCTCAACCATTCTGATGGCGACGGATCTACCCGTCTCCCCGACATAAGTGGCATTGCATTGGTCGCAAGAGACGGAATAGACGGCACCACCAGAACGGAGAGAACTCGCATGAAGGGAAGATCTGGTAATGGGGTGTCGGATTAGTGTGGCGATGTTAGGTGGGTTCTGGAAGTATGTTGCAATGCCATGTTGCCTTAAAAACCTGGCTATGGTGATAGACTGGGGGCAAAAAGGAAGGGAGCAAATATTTCTGTGTATAGCTGGAGCACTGTTGTGGTGAGGGTCATGCATGTGTTTAAGAATGAAGGGGGTCGGGTAGCCGGATTTGGATAAATATGAAAATATTTTAGCCTTTTCTATTGTTTGGAATAACGGGAGGGAACAATGAGTAAAGATACGTTTAGTGAGAGCTCTAACTGTATTGATTTTGTGTGGTGTTGGGCAATGTGACCGGAAGTTTGTGTGGTGTGGGGGTGTGTTGTTTTTATAGTATACTGTGGTATGGAAACTGCTGGGGGTGCGTATGACTAGTGTATCTAGGAAAGGTAGGACTGAGTGATTTTCTGTTTCATGGGTGAAGGCTATGTCTGGGTGGAAGGAGTTGAGGTCAGATAGGATGTGAGAGGCAGATACCTCACTTACCAAGCAAAAGGTATCATCGATGTACCGCCTCCATAGAAAGATGTCTGAAGAATGGCGTGAAGTGATCCATTGGTCCAGTGACCTCATGACAACCTCAGCCACCACGGTTGAGAGGGGGCTACCCATGGGGGAGCCCTTGGTCTGCTTGAAAAACTGGGTATCAAATGTGAAGGTGGACATGCCTAGGCATATGGAAGTGAGCTCGACAACCGTCTCCGCGGTGAGGGTGTCTAACAGGGGGGCATTTTCGAGGAAAGTGCGTAAACTACTAATGATCAAGGGGTGGGCAAGTGAGAGATATAGAGACGTTACATCGAAAGAAACCATTATGGACCTGGGGGGAGGTGTGAGGCTGGTGATATAGGACACAAACGAGGGGGAGTTTGCAATGGTATATTCCCATGGGGGAGACTGTAGAAGGGGGGTCAAGAAGTTGGACAAAAATTTTGACAGGGTATATGCCGGAGAGAGATGGTAAGATATGATTGGTCGGAGGGGAACATCGGGCTTGTGGATTTTTGGAAGGCCGTAAATGTAGGCTATTTGGGCGAGGTTAGCTGTGAAGTCGTTATATTGCTCTTTAGTGATCTGCTGGGACCTTTTTAATCTTAACAATAGTAAACGGAAATTCTTAACGGATGTTTTATGTTCCTGTTCAGTGATGGCAGAAAAGACTTTTACTAGAGGCATTTGTGTCAATAAAAACAAACAGCATCAACAGGCATATAGATATACCAGAACAATACCATATGTTGTGTGAATAGCCATAGGTTGCATTTACCTGCCCTTGATTAACACCATTCATAGTGCATATGTACTTAGTCCAGATTTATTAGCATTCAATTCCTATATTCTTTTTAGCATATTTGATTCTTATTTTTATATCTTTAAATACTTTTATCTTTTGCAGTTATGTAAATTTTCTTTTCAGCTTTGTGTATATATGGATCCTCAGCGCGCTTATTACTCTTACCTGATGAAGGACGATATGTCCGAAAGCTTGTGTGCATGCTAATAAAAAGAAGCTCCTCTTCCCACCTTGTAAACTCGTTATTAACCTTCAGTGAAGAGCAGTTCTACTTAATTCGCTCATTTTTACGCTTTTTATCCTGGAATTCATCATGAATCCTTCCGCTGAAGACCTACCTCGTTATACCTATCAGTTGCGAAAGAAATCGTTACAGTTGTCAAGATGGCGCCTCCATTTGAACTTTAACAAACTGTGTGAAGCGGCTGATTTTATACCTCCATCCCTTCGAATCAGGGATCCTGTTCGCAATCCATTTTCATCCGTCGTCATACGCCGCGCCCAACTCCATCTGTTATCGTCTAGGATTAAAGGTTGCCACTCCAATATCCGATTTATTTCTAAGTCCGTCAAGGGATTGATCTTTCTGGTCTCTCAGCTACTAACCAATCCAGAAATGGCCGATCTGTTGCAATCCATCACAAGGGACATCCGGCTTCAGAAGAACGATATAACGCAACGTCACAACTCCAAGCTTCATCACTGGATCAAGAAGTACAACTTCCCTGCCTATCTACTAGAAGCCTATCTTCCCCAGTCACCCCAAGGAGTGGTCAACCTCTCGGACTATGTCTTGCCATCTGCTGATGCTGAGATTCTGTCATTGGGCCTAAAATACAGACTGCCTGGGCCTTCTGATATTCCTCGCATCATAGCTGGTGTGGAACCCGCTCTCAGAGGCCTTAACCACCAAGACACCCATAGGATCAGGCATTTCGTCACCTCCACCCTTCAACGACCCTACAATATCCCTAAACCGTCCCTAGCCATGAATAGGGTTATCTCCCGTCTTAAACGCAATAGAGACATAGTTATAACAAAATCCGACAAAGGCTCACAGACCGTAATTCTCAACACTACCGTTTACAAGCAAAAAATGCAAAACGTTCTCGACCAACACTCCATTTTTTCTGCCATCACTGAACAGGAACATAAAACATCCGTTAAGAATTTCCGTTTACTATTGTTAAGATTAAAAAGGTCCCAGCAGATCACTAAAGAGCAATATAACGACTTCACAGCTAACCTCGCCCAAATAGCCTACATTTACGGCCTTCCAAAAATCCACAAGCCCGATGTTCCCCTCCGACCAATCATATCTTACCATCTCTCTCCGGCATATACCCTGTCAAAATTTTTGTCCAACTTCTTGACCCCCCTTCTACAGTCTCCCCCATGGGAATATACCATTGCAAACTCCCCCTCGTTTGTGTCCTATATCACCAGCCTCACACCTCCCCCCAGGTCCATAATGGTTTCTTTCGATGTAACGTCTCTATATCTCTCACTTGCCCACCCCTTGATCATTAGTAGTTTACGCACTTTCCTCGAAAATGCCCCCCTGTTAGACACCCTCACCGCGGAGACGGTTGTCGAGCTCACTTCCATATGCCTAGGCATGTCCACCTTCACATTTGATACCCAGTTTTTCAAGCAGACCAAGGGCTCCCCCATGGGTAGCCCCCTCTCAACCGTGGTGGCTGAGGTTGTCATGAGGTCACTGGACCAATGGATCACTTCACGCCATTCTTCAGACATCTTTCTATGGAGGCGGTACATCGATTATACCTTTTGCTTGGTAAGTGAGGTATCTGCCTCTCACATCCTATCTGACCTCAACTCCTTCCACCCAGACATAGCCTTCACCCATGAAACAGAAAATCACTCAGTCCTACCTTTCCTAGATACACTAGTCATACGCACCCCCAGCAGTTTCCATACCACAGTATACTATAAAAACAACACACCCCCACACCACACAAACTTCCGGTCACATTGCCCAACACCACACAAAATCAATACAGTTAGAGCTCTCACTAAACGTATCTTTACTCATTGTTCCCTCCCGTTATTCCAAACAATAGAAAAGGCTAAAATATTTTCATATTTATCCAAATCCGGCTACCCGACCCCCTTCATTCTTAAACACATGCATGACCCTCACCACAACAGTGCTCCAGCTATACACAGAAATATTTGCTCCCTTCCTTTTTGCCCCCAGTCTATCACCATAGCCAGGTTTTTAAGGCAACATGGCATTGCAACATACTTCCATAACCCACCTAACATCGCCACACTAATCCGACACCCCATTACCAGATCTTCCCTTCATGCGAGTTCTCTCCGTTCTGGTGGTGCCGTCTATTCCGTCTCTTGCGACCAATGCAATGCCACTTATGTCGGGGAGACGGGTAGATCCGTCGCCATCAGAATGGTTGAGCATTCCAGAAACATCTCTAATAAAAACCTAAATTCCCCTATTTACAGTCATTCTATGCAAACCGGTCATACATTCAATCTAACAAAGCCATCCATTCTATACAACAATATCAATAATAAGTATCAAAGACTTTTACTAGAGGCATTTGTGTCAATAAAAACAAACAGCATCAACAGGCATATAGATATACCAGAACAATACCATATGTTGTGTGAATAGCCATAGGTTGCATTTACCTGCCCTTGATTAACACCATTCATAGTGCATATGTACTTAGTCCAGATTTATTAGCATTTAATTCCTATATTCTTTTTAGCATATTTGATTCTTATTTTTATATCTTTAAATACTTTTATCTTTTGCAGTTATGTAAATTTTCTTTTCAGCTTTGTGTATATATGGATCCTCAGCGCGTTTATTACTCTTACCTGATGAAGGACGATATGTCCGAAAGCTTGTGTGCATGCTAATAAAAAGAAGCTCCTCTTCCCACCTTGTAAACTCGTTATGAATAGTATTTGAATAAAAACATTTAATCGGGTAAAACCCGGGCGTTGCCCGGGTCATTCAGCTAGTATAATATATTGACAAATTAATATTTTTATTCAATCCAATATATTCCTTTTTTATTATATGAAAATATAAATATTTAAAAACAGATTAATATTTTTACATGTCAACTCTGCAATATATATGAGTTCCTAAATTTTGTAATTTTTTTTTGTGTTATATATTATTATATCCTTTATAAAATTAATTTTAAACACCTTTTTATTCAACCATGTCCTGCGAGAATTTCAAAACAGTTTCTTTGAACACTCAGAAAAGTCGTATCATTGGCTATGTCGAGAGTGAAGGGCTCTTTGTCTACAACTGTCAAGATCTGAAGATCAGTAGCCTTATAGAGTACGAAAATTGTAAGCATGTAACTTTAGCAAGAATTCTGGGAACTGAAGTCCTATTATTTACTTATGCACATGGAAACAAGCTTCGAATTGTTGATATCGACGACTCTTCTCAGGTCATAGGCATAATTGTCGAAGAAAGAAAGATCCTTAATGTTATGGTAAGAGCTGATCTCATTTTTGTTTCAACACTAAAAACATTAAATGTCTACAAATATCCTGAATTAGAACGTGTTTATAACATTGAGGATATTTACTCTAACACTGGAATGTTCACTATGACACAAAATCCCCAATTAGAAAAACAAGTGATTCTATACCCTACCGCTAAAAAGGGTCAGGTCAATATATATAACATGAATAAAAATAAAGCCAGCAAGCAATTTATAACTTTGAAAGAGGAAATCGGATTTCTTTCACTTGATAGCAAGGGTGAACGTATTGCCATTGCGGACGCTAGTGGAAGAACCATTAGAATTATTAATGTCAACAACCTGTTTCTTGTTGCAGAATTCACTAGAGGTTCTGGAGAATGTACCATCAAGAGTATGGAATTCAGCCCAACCTCTAATTACCTTTGCGTCACCAGCAACAAGGAAACTGTTCATCTGTTTGCTGTAGAAAATCAATCTTTGAATCAAACTGGCTGGATTCAATATGGTCAATGGGCTTTCGCCAAGTACTACACGAAGTCCGCGACTCCTTGTATCGCTGGCTTCAGTCAAGAACACGAGAACCTGCTATACGTCGTTTGTGAGGACGGTACCTTCTGCGAGATTCTCTTTGCTGAGAATGGCAAGATCTCAGTGAAAAGATCAGCACAGCTCCTCAATGGAACTGCTCAAATGTTGACAGTTTAGATGCTGTCTGTCTCTCAAATAATTAATAAAATTACACTTATCTCTTATTTGCAAAGCTTTTTGAATGTTTTTTTTTTCCTATACATTTCTAACAAATTATTCTTTACTTTTACTTTATATTTTGTTTGTGTGTGTGTGTGTTTTCAATTCACAATTTATAAAATTATGTTTTCATATGGTATTTTGTTGAGAAAAAAAAACAATTGCGCTTTATTTAAATTTGTATCATTGAGGAAAAGATATATATGTTCATTCTCATTTCGAAATAAAATAAACTGCCCTAAAAAAACTTGCACTTTTTTTTAATTGGTGCTGATGTTTAGATTTTTTAAAAACTAAAACCTAATTTGAAAAGTATTTTAGAAATGTCGGATTTTTTTGGTGAGAAATAATACTTTTAAAGTTCATTTATATTTTATTTTTTTAGAATATATGTGTTCGATAGTTTTTAAATTGAATTAATGGCTTTTTTAAATTGCTTCTTTTTGTTTATAAGGTGATTCAATTTTACTCACAGCAACAATGATTATTAAAACATTACCATTAGTTTTCAAGAATAGGAACGCTTTATCATAAACATTATCTGCAAAACTTTTTGTAGAAAAATATCCAATATACGATTGTATAAACAGAATTTCCAAGATCAATGACCCCACTCCCGCCTCTCAATTCCTCAAAAATATTTTGCTTTTCAATTTTCTTTAAAGCTAAATAATTATTTTATAATCTTTTTTTTAAATAAACTTTATTGCTGAAAAAAAAATATTAATAATTCTTTCAATATCAGTGTGTCTTACTTTTTTTTAAATATCTTAAAATGTTCTCCTTTGTTTTATATATGCCCTTTAATCTTTTGTGATCAATTTTAACATACTTTCAGATACCCTAGAGACCTGAAAAATTATATTGTATCAATCCTGACGACAGTGAAAATATATAAAATTTTCTAGGTAGTCTGAAAGTTTTTTCATCTTCAGAAATAAAGATTAAGAAATCTTGACTTTTAAAAAATTTGTTTCAAATGAAGCTTTGTCATCGTGAGAAAGTGAGTAGAAACAGATATCTAGAGAACAAATAAAGTTATATACACCTATCCCCCGATTTTTTTACACGTTTTCGCTTTTACACGGTTTTCCAAATAAGTTTTTTTTTTTTATCGCACTATACTAAATGCTACTGTGATTGAACACATGCGCTGTGTACACATCTCACGAAGAATCCCGAGCTTATGTGCTGACTACACATTTTAACCTGTCAATGCATTTTATTTTTATTTCTGTGTACACCTATCCCCCGATTTACACGTTTTTCTCAGGAACGTATCTACCGTGTAAATCGGGGGATAGGTGTATTTGATGTTTTAAATAAAACTATTTTTAAGACCCTGAGAATGCATATTTCAGTGTCATAATCTACTATAATATAGCTTTAATGTTCCCTCTCAGTTTACGGACTCTTGAAACGTACTTGGTCTTCAGATTTAATGTCTAATGGTAGCGGTCATTATCTTCATAATTTTTTTTTTTTGCTTATCCCTAGTACACGTGGTACAGGCCATGATAATCATGGTGGGTAGTTAGCAACTGCTTTTACTGTAAGCGCACCACATGTCTACACATGTGAAAAGCAGTTCGACTTTGCACTTACAAATGCCAGAGCCCCGTTTGGTTACTTGCACTCGCTGGTGGGGTTGGACTTTTGCAAGAATCGGGGGCCATTGGAGCATTTTTTTTAACAGAAAAAAGTGTCCAATGCGGGAATCGAACCCGGGTCCTAGTGGTCTAAAACCAAACGGTTTAACCAGCCTTCCACCGACCCCCCCATCTTCATAAAATAATTGTATTGTTTGAAATATGGTTTAGATATACTGTATGTTTTATATACAGTAGTTCCTTTGTTGGTGTCCAGGGCATCTCAACTTGAGATGGTTGAGATAGACACGCCTTTTTTTATTTATTTCGTCTCAGTTTACAGGTGTTCGATTCGAACACAGCTCACGAGTCACCTTGTCTTCGCTATTAACACATGACAAGTTGGTGAGTAGAGATGCCCTTGCAGGAGGGCAGCTGTTGGGTGATGAGCTCCTAACTAAGCGTCAGGTTGTCAGAATCGTGGATTGATATCGCTTTTATTTTGAAGAATATCTTGAATAGTTTGGCGGCTTAATGTTTATATGCGGGTAGATATATATGGTGATCGTTTCATTCGCCCTTTGATTGGTTGCTCAATATCACGTGGCCTTAATCAGCCATTCAAATTTGAATTCCTTAGCCAGTCGGTGGCCAGCTAAAGCCTCCCAGACAAAACTCCCCTAACACCATACCAGTGCTGTAGTGGAGGGTATACGGGGGTATACGCCGTATACCCTATGCTTTTAAAATTTAGATAGCGTATACCTAGCGGTTTTACTTAAAAATAGCGTATACCCTATGATTTTGTTCAAATTTTTTATTAAAAATTTATTATTTTCTTTCTTTGTAATAGTAAAAAAAAAAATGATGATAAAAATTGTACTGAAAAATTGCAAAAAATTTTCAAATTAACAATTCACACAAAATATTTCATTCATTTAGTAAAAATTTCTTGGGAAAAATATATCAACTATATTCAAATTAATAATCAAACAAGCCTCCTTTAACGAAAAACGGAAAACGAATATAACCGAACCTTTAATTTTTGAAAATGGTAATTTTGTTTAAAACCACAATGAAATGAAAACTTTAAACTTTCCTAATATTTAAAAGTTATTATGTTTGCTTAATAGAAAATATGTTAAAAAATTAAAGTTTAAATAAAAATAAAGTTATATTTTCTGATGTTAAAATCATTTACAAAAAAAAGTAAAAACGACTTATTCAAGATAGATGTTCTCTTATTACCAATGCTGTATTTATCCAGCAGTGATGTAAACTAATACATAAACAATTTGGTTTTCAATTTAAAACGATTTTCTTCTAATTCTATACAATTGAAAATATATTTGAATTTTATCAAATACTCTTCTTTAACTAAAGTTGCTATGGTAACCATGCTAAACTACGTTATTGTGGACGTTAATGTTGCATATTCTTTAGTTTATTTGAAGTTAGCAAAAGCTGTTGACAAAATAACATTGATTTTCAAAAAAATATAATTTTGAAAACTTCTTTAAGTAAGTTTATTGATACTGGCTTAAAAGCTTATTTAAATTGTTTTTAATTGTTGATGAATAGTTGGTGTTTGTTTTTTAAAAAAATAAATAAAATAAAGATTTTATTCAAAACAAATCGATTAAGTAAGTATCTAAATTTTGTTAATGTTAAAATAAGTGAAATTTAAATTTTCTGTACTTATACTAGCTTTCGAAAATAACTCTTCTGTTTAATTATGGACCGCTGGTTGAAGACAGGAAATTTATGTACTAAAAGAAGTTTGGAGGTAGAAGAAGATGCAGAAAAGAATGAACTAGAAGAAGCTGTTAAAAGAAATAAAAACACTGTTGGTACATCAAATGCAAGTACTATCTCAAAAAGAGCTGATATATTGATCAATAGTTCACCAGAGAAAATGAATGACCAGGATTCCAAATTTGAAGTTTGGAATGATTCCCAATATATTCAATTTAAGGAAAAGTATCCATGGATGGCTCTCGGACAACCAATTTGGATTTGTCCATGGCAGGTCGGTAGAAGAAGCACTCGCCAAAATAACCCAGTTTATCGATGAATGGCAGCCCCACTGGAGAAAAACGTTGGCCATCAGCTTAGACATAGGCAAAGTATTTGACACCGTCTGGAGAACGGCCATCATGCAAGGTCTAGAACGTCTGGCTTGTCCCCATTCACTGATTTGTATCGTGTAAAGTTTTACGGAAGACAGAAAGGTGTCTTTCTCCGCGTGGACAGCTACCACCTTCACATTCTCTCAGCTTGGCACCCCCCAAGGTTCTGTACTAAGCCCATTCCTATGGAATACCATCGCCCGGTTCCTCTTTATCATATCTCCCATTAGAGAGAGTACTAGTAGCTTATGCAGACGACTTCACTCTGTTAACTCAAGTTCTGGGCCGACTGCCGACCAAAGCTATTAACACATTTCTGGATCAAATCGCTTCATGGAGCACCGAGAACGGACTCGAGCTGAACCCCAGAAAGACGCAAGTCTGTATCTTCCAGTAGCGAAGAGTCCGCCCCAACTCCGACCCTGGACTCATAATCCTTGGCCAACCCATCTCTATTAGTAAGACTATGACCTTCTTGGGGGTGGAATTCGACCAGACACGAAGTTTCGTCTCTCACCTATCCAAACTCATTCGCAAGTGTCGAGCAATATTTCCAAGATTGACGAACTCAATACATAGAAAATTCGGTATTTCCTATGCTGCTGGCATCAAAATACTTCGGTCGGTGTCATCCCGGCCCTTCTATACGGAGTTTCAGCCTGGGGTCGTCGCGCTTCTTCCAAGAAGGGTGCCCGTCAGCTCCGGAGCCTCCAATACACGTTTGCAAAGAGAATATTGAGATATGGCCCGTGTACGCCAACCATACCAGACATATCCCTGACAGGCAGCCCCCCCTCTCGACATCATCATCCAGACCCGGCTGGCTTTCCTAAAGGAGATCAAGGAGGGGAACTACGAATCGAAGCCAGGACCTGCTGCGCTGCCATACTCCCCAAACAGACGACCCCTTTCCTTAAGTTTGAACTTAGAAGAGGTAACAACACCAATAATTTTCACAGACTTCCCATTTGAAGTCTTTCAGGGTGTCTTTACCTATTGTGCGACATGTGGCCTTACGTTGTCATGAAGCAGTATCAACTTGCCATGTCGTCGCGCCCATTCTGGAAATTTTTCTGTAATTTCTTGGCGTATCTGCGTTAATTGCTGTTAATAGCGTTTAGCAGTGACTGTATCGCTTGGTTGCAGAAGTTCGTGGTAACGATGCCTTGATGATCCCAAAAGATGCACAGAAGAACCTCCTTGCCGTGGATATTGGGTTTGGCGGTCGAAATTGTCGACTGTCCTGAGCGCCTTTCTTGCGCTTCCTTGTTTTTTATTTCACTCAATTCGTGAGGCCGCCATTTTCCTTCCTTCTGAATATTTCCCATACCATGAAAACAAATTGAAACAGCCTGTCAGTTATGTTCGAGAAAAGCCATTAACTGTTCTTGTGTTTGAGCCTCATCTTCAATCAATAATTCTTGTAGTTTTTTATCCTCGAAATTTTTTGGCAGCTTTCCATATTCTTTGTTGTGGACGTCCACATTTACATATTTGAATAGTTTAAACAACTCTTTACATGTTTTTAATGAAGTAAAATTGTTTCCATAGACGCTATATTGGATAATTTTAAGAATTTCGGCTGCTATTTTCCTGAGGTGCTGAAGATGAAAAGAAAAACTTCTCAAAAATGACACTTTCCAGTCACAAAGGTAAACATTTAAAGAGTTTAAAAACTATACGCATAAGAATTCAAATCAAGTTTTTACATATATGAATATAGCGAATGTTTAAGACGTTCTCTTCCAGAATATTTTCTAACTCCTGTTAAATTTCGGCCAGATTAGGTCCTTATTGAGGATTTGTATAACCGACAAACATACATACATATATACATACACTGACTTTTATATATTATATGTTATATGTATATTAATAAAATGCAAATTTCATAAGTGTTGTTCACTAAAAACTTTCGTTACAATGCATCAATTTCGACCAAATTTTCAACATTTATGTAAAACGAGATGGAGCAGGTTTTGCTTAACATCAAAATATTTTTCCTAACATTAACATGCGTAACTTCGCTGTTATCGATTAAATACAAAAAAAAATCAACAGAGTTAATTTTATTTATATATAATACAAAATTAAATTTCAACAGAGTTAATTTTTTTACATACTAGCTAATAATCTCAATCTAAAAAATATTCAAAACAAGCAATTTTAAGATAACACCATATGTAAAACAGTCGGCCAAGAAAACAAATAACGTGTAATATATATATAATACTAGCGGATGTGTACCCGGCTTCGCCCGGGTTTTATCCGAGTGAAAGTTTTCCTAACGAATATTATTGATAATAATATTCGGGAACACACAGAATATTATGATAATAATGATAATATAATTCGTTACGTCATATATTTATATAATATATGAAATTTATTTTTCGAGCAAGCATATCCTCTCTCTCTACTGAATAGATTGGGTGACCCCGTGAGGTTTGGCCAGATCCGAAACTAGGCCTCCCTATGACGTCAAAATGACGTCGCGATGTAAACAAAGGTTACGACTGGGTCATTGTTTTTTTTTTAAGCACGATTTAATTATTGATATTCTAAATACCTGCGATTATTTTATAGTTTCAATATATATATATATTTTTTTCTAAATGGCCTTCTAATTTTAAAATAGATTTTTTTTTTGAAAATATTTAGCGCAATTGTAAACACGTGTATGTTGTGAATGCACCTTGAGAGCAATGGTGTCCGATATTTAAAATTATTATTAAATTAATTATTAATTAATGTAAAAATTTCGTTGTTAATTTAGGTTAGTTTAAGTTCGGTTTAGGTTAGGTTAGGTTAAGGTTCGTTCGGGTTAGGTTAGGTTCGCTTAGGTTAGGTTAGGTTAGGTTAGGTTCGCTTAGGTTAGGTTAGTTTAAGTTAGCTTTAGGTTAGGTTAGGTTAGGTTCAGGTTCGTTCAGGTTAGGTTGGGCTAGGTTAGGTTCAGGTTAGGTTAGGATAGGTTCAGGTTAGGTTAGGTTAATGTAATTTATTAATAGTTTTATTATTATAAATATGTAATATTCATAATTTTATGATTTTTATTTTTATATTCTATATTATATTTATTTTGTATATTCCTATTCATAAATATAACCTTTGGCGCCATTGGAACGTATTACGCCAGTATTTCTTTGTTTACGTTGGCGCTAAAAAAATAATTAAAAAATTGCTAATAGAAAATTATTGAAATAAAAAAAATCCTTTATAAATATATTGACACTATAAATTAGTCGCAGGTATTTAAAATATTAATAATTAAATCGAATTAAAAAAAAAAAATGACCCAGTCGTAACCTTTGTTTACATCGCGACGTCATTTTGACGTCATAGGGAGGCCTAGTTTCGGATCTGGCCAAAGTCAACGGTGTCTCCCAATAGATTTTTAAAAAGATATATATAAATAAAAATATCTAGAGATATACTACATGATCTTAGCCAACAGGCCGAGAAACGATATTTTATATATAGAGATGACCTGGCTTCGTGTGTCTTCTGCTCGAGTGAATGTTTCGCTGGTAGAATTTTGTTCCTGCCTACTATTAATCATTATCTGGCTTCGCCCGTGGTCTGCTTTAGTGATAATTCCCCAAAAGAATTTTTTAATGCAATCAAGCATGATACGGCAATATTGTCATCATCATTTCTGACTAAAATATACTGTTGCTCAGTGCTTGGTTAAATATAATTTTTATTGGTTAAAGTGCGACAAAAAAACTCTTCCAGATTTAACTCTCTGTCCTGTTCAAATTTCAGCGAGATTAGTTACATATCGAGGGCCTGCATATCCGACAAACATATATATATATTTTTTTTTCCCGGCTTCGCCCGAATTTTACCCGAGTAAAAGTTTGCTTAACAAACATTTGTTAAAACGATTCTAGCAAACATCCAATCCCTACTGAATCTATACTTGTCTACACTCTCGATAATTTTTTCCCGGTCCCTTGAAAAATACTCGATAAGTTGAAAAAAATCAATATTAATTGGTCCACTCGGTAATTTGAAGTTGAAGGAATAGTATCTTGCCACAAACGAAGATTTGTAAATAACTATATTTAGCGAATGTACCCGGCTTCGCACAGTTTTTATCCGAGTAAAAGTTTGCGTAACGAACATTTGTTAAAACGATTCTAGAAAACATCCAATCCACCTATATATCGATTTATAAACGTATATAAATATAAATATTGTTATATGCGTTTAAATATATTTTCGAAACACATAATTATTTGAAAACATTTATTATATTTTATCATCATCACATACAATGTAATTTTTTTTATATAAACAAACGATAATAAACAACAACAATTAGGGGCTCAAAAATCATTTATGATGGTTAGCAGCTCCGTAAATAAAGATATTTTCACAACAACAATTAAAGTTGCATCATCATTTTTATAAAACAACAGCAAATTAAATTAACAATGTAAAAATATATTTTAACATTACATTTTAACATTTAACACAAAAACGTTACAATTTTTTCTTTGAATATGTATTAATATTGAAATGCCAAGTATTTTTACGTCATTGGAATATTATATTACTAAATTCTCAAATTATATTTATTATACTTGGAAAACATTTCAAGCATTGTTACAATTTATAAATATAATTTCACCAGACACCGCTAGAGGCGCTGCTTGCGAGTGAAAGTAGAAAATTTGCAAATAAAATTGCAAAGAATATTTATTTCAAATCAAATTCAAACCAGAAATCTTCCCAGTAGTATAGTAAATAACTTCCTAAAGTTTCACGGCGATTGGATAATCTTACCTTTTAAAAACATTCATCGTGTGAACAAACTAACATTCATCGTGTAAACAAACCACGTGTTAATTATTAACCAATCAAATTCATTTATCGTCGCGACCAGTGCTGCGCCCAAGCGGTAAAAGGCTGGAACTAACGCTTTCTGGTTTTTTATTTTTAAAAAAAGCACATTAACTTTTTTAGTTTTTTGAATAGCCTATATGTTAAACGAAATCTTCAGCTACCTACATGCGAAATTTCATAAAGATTTATTCTGTAGATTTTGCGCAACGCGATAACAAACATCGATTTTGGATTTCATTTTTATAGATATAAGGAAAGGAAGGATAATATATATAATATAACGGTATAATAACGGTATAAAGAAATAATGAGCCTATCGTTCAAATTTATAATTGTAACGAATAGTATTTTAATTAAAACATTTTAAAAACACACAGTTTGGAACGGGACGTTTCACAAGAGTGACATCCATGGCGCCAATTTATAATTGTAACGAATAGTATTTGAATTAAAACGTTTTTAAAATATATACGCACTCGGGTAAAACCCGGGCGTTTATAGAGAATTGTTTTAACAAATGTTCGTTCGACAAACCTTTACTCGGGTAAAACCCCGGGCGAAGCCGGGTACGTCCGCTAGTATAATAGATATGCAAGTAGAACGCGACATTTGAAAATTATCCCGCATGTGTTTTTTTGAAAGAATAATTGAAATTTATTTTAAGGAGAAATAACGATTATTTCTAACCTTAGGGATGAAGTATGAAAGGATGAATTGTGAAGAGTAATTGTAAACGGAAAAATAAATTCCCATCCCTGGACACTTTTTCCGTTTATCATTACTCTTCACAATTCATCCTTTCATACTTCATCCCTAAGGTTAGAAATAGTCGTTATTTCTCCTTAAAATAAATAACGATTTTTCGTTCGAAAGAAACATTTGCGGGATAATTTTCAAATGTCGTTCTACAATCATTAGCCGCATTATATTGTATTATAAGTAATTGTACAATACTTATACAAATCATACAAGTGCAATACTTGTATACTATGACATATACATGGCACTACCATATCGGCTAATGGCACAGCGTGAACTTTTTGTTGTCGTTGTTTTCAACTCAGCCATATTCACTTCGTCATTTATTTTCACCTGGGACTAACTTTCATCTTAAAATAATATCCACACTGTAACATCATTTGCAGCATTTCTATTTATCATAGAAAAAATATATTTCTTGTGTTTAAATACACGTCTAAAAACATTATCGTGAACATCACAAACCATATTTTTTTTTTATATTTCCTTCTTCTCTTCTTCTTTCTTATCTCCACACTGGGTGAAGTAGAATGCGTCTGCCTTTGTCATTAAGACTGGGAACACTACTCAGTGGCAGGCCGACTTAGCTCCAAAATAAATGGCCGCCTCTGACATAAGGAACAGACACCATGTGCAGCCGCCCCTAACATGAAGTACAAACGCTGCTCATCCTGCATCCCTGGATTAGGAGCCCTTACAGGGTACTATCAGCCGGGTCAGCTGAGCCCAGGTTTTTTAGTGAGCTTGTTACAGCCCCCTCTCCTCCTTTTTCATCTGGGCTTGGGACCGGCAAGGGCGGAGTTCCATTGGGCGCATTTCCTTAAAGTGTCAGATACCATATGGCGTTCCCGTCTTAAATAACATTCCTCATATTCCAATGAACTCCCCATCGGCAAACAATATCAGTACAAGGATTTGTATTTACTTCAATTTCTTTAACAACGGTCACTCTTCAAAAGCCACCTCTTATTCTCGAATCATCCTAATAAAATAGGCACATTCATTATATACTTTTATATCAATTAATATTGTAAATATTTAGCATATCTTTTGATTTCTCCTTAAGTTTACAACTTTTTTTTGTCGTTTTATCATTTCTTTCAATTTACATTTATTTTAGAGAACTTAATATTTTATTCATTTTTACAATATTTAAAATTACTTTGTATACTACCATCTAAATTAATTTACTTTTTAATTTTTGATCTCTCTGTTATATATATACTAGACGAATGACCCGGGCAACGCCCGTGTTTTACCCGATTGAATGTTTTTATTCCAATACTATTTGTTACAATTATAAATTGGAGCCGTGGATGTCACTCTTGTGAAACGTCCCGCTCCAAACTTTACATGTACATTAGGTCAGCTGGTATTACCCCTCATTTTCACCGTTAGAGGCGCGAGCGAATTGACTTTTTGTAAATATACATAATTATAAAGATAGAAGCTTCTATAGAAGATAATGATCATGATGATGATGCGCGCGCATCCGTGACAGCGATGAGGAATTGAGGAAAGACGGTCGTGACTATATATTAATAATAAAATAATAATAATAATAATATAATAATAATAATTATTATTATTATCATTAGATAATGATAATGATCATAATGATGATGCGCGCATTCGTGACATGAGGAATTGAGGAATTTTTGACGGTGGAAAGACGGTCGTGACTATATATGTTGATAATAAAATAATAATAATATAATAATTATTATTATTATCATTAGATAATGATAATGATCATAATGATGATGCGCGCGCATTCGTGACATGAGGAATTGAGGAATTGTTGACGGTGGAAAGACGGTCGTGACTATATATGTTGATGTTTGTTTCAATATATATATATATATATATATATATATATATTATATATATATATCTATATATATAAAAGTCAATTTCTGTCTGTCTGTCTGTTTCGCGATAAACTCAAAAACTACTGAACCAATTGGTACCAAATTTTGCATGTCGCTTTTTATAAACCTGAGGAAAAATTTCGGCTACATTTTGATTAGTATTTTTGGCTATTTCTATTTTTCATTTGAAGAACTTTTTTTTTTACGCGGAGTAATCCGGAATGAAATGAATACCCAAATATGGCCATTTTTTATACGCATCGGTGGTTCAGTGGTAGAATGCTCGCCTGCCACGCGGGCGGCCCGGGTTCGATTCCCGGCCAATGCATTTTTTTTTTCAATTTTTAAAACTCATTTATATTATTATAAGTACTGGAATCCCATTCAATAAAGTAAGCAAAAATTCGAGAATCACGGGACGAGTGTCTTTTGTACGAAGATTTATTGTAAATCGCTCAAGCTTTCGGGCTGACCGGCCCTTCTACAGGAGACAAGTGGAAACATATGGCACATCGGGCGCTATATAGGGATGGGACTATTTACATATTTAAAAACTATAGGGATTTTGCATATCTAAGCAATGTTGTGTGTGTGTGTGTGTGTGTGTGTTGGGAGGAATAATTAGCATAATAGTAAATTATGGACAGAAGAAATTAACATGTATGATAATAGATATTGAATGTGGTAGAGCCTGGAATATCTTCTAATGTCTATGAGGGAGGAGGGGGGAATCTGCACAGAAGGAGGATACAAGGCTATGGGAACAGGGATTGGTAGGATTCAGGGAGATCGATGTGTCTATTGATGGCATGGAAGCCCTGGGAAACGAGAGCTTCCAAGGTGAGGCGCTGCTGCTTGTTGTATATGCGGCTATAGTGCACAGATGGATTGGCCAGGTCGAAAGAGTGGTTGGAGGTTCGGATGTGTTGGTATATAGCTGATTTCTCATCTTGTCTGGAGATGTTTTTTTCGGTGCTCCTCGAGTCTTGTCCCTACGCTCCTGCCCGTCTCACCAACGTAGACAACGTCGCAGTCAGCGCAGGGGATGGAGTAGACACAGCCAGACAAGATAGATGGGTTATATGGGCTATTGCTTTTTGTGTCTGGGTTCCTAATGAGGGAGCTGATGTTAGGGGAGTTGGAGTACAGGGTCCTTCTTCCAAACTTGCTTAGGGCTCGGGCTATGGAGGAGCTAGTGGGGGAATATGGGAGGACACATATGGATTTTTATATGGGGTTGGAAGCGGTGTGGTTGGGGTTGTGGAAGTGGCGTAATATGAAAGACTTCGGGTATTGGAATTTAATGAGATTGGCTATGACTCTATTGGTCTCCATGGTTTTGAAATCCGAGGTGGAACAGTGGGTGTGAACTCGTTTAGATAGGGTTTTGACAGTGTTGATTTTGTGACTTAGGGGGCAGAAGGAGTTGAAGTGAATGTAATTGGGTCTGAACGAATTTTTGTAATGTACTGTGGAGTGGGGGGGTATCTGGTTGGGGTCCGGATGATTAGGAAATCTAAGAATGGGAGGGCGTTGTAAGTTTCGGTTTCATGGGTGAAGGAAAGGTCAGGATGGTAACTAATGAGTTTTGAGGGGATATTTTCAACCTGGCTTTTTGTGCATATGCAGAATAATAGTCCCATCCCTATATAGTGCCCGATGTGCCATATGTTTTCACTTGTCTCCTGTAGAAGGGCCGGTCAGCCCGAAAGCTTGAGCGATTTACAATAAATCTTCGTACAAAAGACACTCGTCCCGTGATTCTCGAATTTTTGCTTCATTTATATTATATACTAGACGTATGACCCGGCTTCGCCCGAGAATTCCCCCGATTGCAAATTCCTTCATACTGAAAGTACATCAATAATAAATATTAGAAGTGCCATAGAATAGCAATACAGAAGTAACACATAAACTACAGGAAAAAAGTGTGTGTGATGGCAAAAATTGTATTATATTAGTGTTTAGGTATTTGATTTAATTAATATAGTTGATATTATAATATATATTTATATTATACTAGCCGAATGACCCGGGCAACGCCCGGGTTTTACCCTATTAAATGTACCCTATTCAAATACTATTCGTTACAATTATAAATTGGCGCCGTGGATGTCACTCTTGTGAAACGTCCCGCTCCAAACTTTGTGTCTGAGAAGCGATATTTTTATAGAAAGATGATCTGGCTTTTGTTTTCTGCTCGAATGAATGTTTTTCTGTTAGAATTTTGTTCCTGCATACAAAATAATGAACTGGTTTCACCCGTGGTCTCTGCTTTTTGGAATTTTTCCCGATATAATTTTGTATCTGATAATCAAACATGATACAGCAATATCGTCATCATCATTTTCTGACTAAAAATATATAGTTTTAATAATTGATTTATATATTTTTTAAAATAGCCTATCGTCTTCCCCGAATTATTTTACCTATGTATGGAAATTTTGGTTTGAATTAGTGAACTACTGCGAATTTGTATACGGACATACAGACAGACAAACATACAAACATTCATTTTTATATATATAGAGAAGAGATAATATAAATGAGTTTTAAAAATTGTAAAAAAAAAAAATGCATCGGCCGGGAATCGAACCCGGGCCTCCCGCGTGGCAGGCGAGCATTCTACCACTGAACCACCGATTATAATAAAAAAATGGCCATATTTGGGTATTCATTCCATTCCGGATTACTCCGCGTAAAAAAAAAAGTTTTTCAAATGAAAAAAATAAATAGCCATCGGGGGAATTCTCGGGCGAAGCCGGGTCATACGTCTAGTATATATATATATATATATATATGAGACTCGTCTCTCTCTCGGCCGCGCGAGCTCCGCGTTTTTCTATCTGGAGATGGAAAACATCGAGTTTTCCAACCCATAGGCAGTACTGGCGGTGAGCCAGGATAAAGATCTACACGACGGTGTGATTCCCATCGAAGTGGATGAAATGAAAGTCGATTTATCGACGATAAAAGATTCGACAAAGAATTGTTTGAATTCAGATGTGAGCGAACGACATGCAAATTCGTTCGTGAACAAAGGCGGATATGTAAATCCGGCCGCGGTAAAAGAGGAAATTGGACGGAGCAAGTTGTGGCCGCGATAAAGGATAATTACATCGAACCTTTCCAACCTGTAGATCAGAAAAAAAAAAAAAAGAAACGGTCTGACCCCAAAGGTCAGCGAGACAAGATTGTAAGGTCAGACGATAACTCTCCAAAACCATCTGAACAGCTTCGAAGGACCACGAGAGAGTCCATGATCTTCGTCAGGAACACCAGGCAATAGCAGACACTGAACAAAGTAGATAATTAAAAAACAGTTTATTGACATCTAGTCAACGGTCAAAAGAGAGTTTACACAGTTTAAAACAGTGTAGGAAATATGTACACCAGACGAGGCCTTCACCGATGGGACGTCCGGATCTCAGGAGCCCTCCATAAGTTTAGACAGTCCCAGGCCTGTTGTCTGCATGCTCAATATGCTCGATGATAGGTTTGAGGAACTTGGCGAGAATAATTCTCAGAGGAGAGTGAGCAGAGGAGATACATCCTATCAAGGTCGGATTGGATCGCGTGTAACACATCCGCCCTGACTATATTGCACTTATATAAGGGACCCAGGAAAGTTACATCACTCAGGTGGTGACACTGAACATAGTAGATCAGAAGGAACGATGATGTTATGTCGAATGGTGCGCGGACTTTCATCCCGTGTAACACATGAAGAATTTAGAAAAAATACTGGGGAAAGAATCAGTCTTAATCAGTCATAACCAAGTTAAGGTCGGACTGGCCAGCATTGAGAAGGCAGAGCGTCTGGTAAAGAATGGGCTCACTATCAACACTTTTCTGAAGTATTCCCGATATTCTATATACAGTTACGAGCGTCATTCCTCATCAGTCGCCTCTGTCACCGTTTGCTTTTTTTTGGAATGGCGCCCTCCTATTGGTTGGCTACGGTCACGCCACCTTTGCCCCCCCCCCCCCCCCCCCCCCCATCATGCCTCCCCCACTCGCTCTTTCGTTTTTGTAACTATTGTTTTGAAGCGGGTCGCTCTTTAAATAAATGCATATATTAGTTAATAACAAAATGGAATCCTCTCTTTCCTTTTCCCAGTATGAGACGCCTACGGAAGCCAACAGTACATAGACAGATAAAGCACATAGGCTATAGAATATAGCTATAGAACTGGTTTCACCTGTGGTCTCTGCTTTTTGGAAAATGTCCCCGTTATAATTTTGTATCTGATAATCAAACATGATGCAGCAATATTGTCATTATCATTTTCTGACTGAAAAACAACTATTTTTGCCCAGAACCTGTCAATTTCAATTTTTCTTGCCTAAAAATGCGAAAAATATCTCTTTCAGATTTTTCTCTATGTCCTGTTAAAACACGTTCTACATGTACATTAGGTCAGCTGATATTACTTCCCATCTTCACCGCTAGAGGCGCTGCTTGCGAGTGAAAGGGCAAATTTGCAACGCAATTTGCAAATAACTCGACGAATATTCGGGATAGAGACCTGAAATTTTCACTATAAGTTTTTCCAGATTCTACTCTATATACTGTTAGATTTCAGTCAGATTAGTTACGTATTGAGGACGTGTATAGCCGACATAGGAACAAACACACATACATACATACATACATACACTGACTTTTATCTATATAGGGATATATAGGTCAGTGTATGTATATATGTATGTATGTATGTTTGTCGGTTATACAAATCCTCAATAAGGACCTTATCTGGCTGAAATTTTAACAGGAGTTAGAGAATATTCTGGAAGAGTTTAATGTCGCATTTTTAGCCAAGGGAAATTTACCAAGTTCTGGGCAAAATTAGTTGTTTTTTAGTCAGAAAATGATGATTGCAATATTGCTGTATCATGTTTGATTATCCGATCCAAAATTATTTCGGGGAAAATTTAATAAAGCAGACCACGGGCGAAGCCAGTTCATTTTTAATAGGCAGAAACAAAATCCCAACAACAAAATATTCACTCGAGCAGAATACATGAAGCCAGGTCCTCTCTACATATAAAATATCTCTTCTCAGCCAAAATATGAGCCGTTGTTTATTCGAATGTTGAATTGATGAATTTAGATATTTTTAGAAAAATATTTATTTTTAAAAACTAACCGATAATTGTAGAACGACGTTTGACAATTTTACCGCAAATGTTTCTTTTCAACGAAAAATCGTAATTTATTTTAAGGAGAAATAACGACTATTTCTAACCTTAGGAATGAAGTATGAAAGGATGAATTGTGAAGAGTAATGATAAACGGAAAAATAAAGTGTCCAGGGATGGGATTTTATTTTTGCGTTGATTATTATTCTTTTCAATTTATCCTTTCATACTTCATTGCTGAGGTTAGGAATAATCGTTATTTCCCCTTAAAAAATAAAATACTATTTTTCATTCAAAAGAAACATTTGCGGTGAAATTGTCAAAGGTCGTTCTACAATCATAAGCCGCATTATATTGTATTAACCAATAATTCTCAAAGTAAAATCTTATAATAAATGCAGTAGTAGTGAAAACTATATAACCTAGGATCCCAGTGCGTATCCGTAGATCGCCAACTACCCGGATTGTCCTGGGGGCTTAAGAGATTTAGCCTTAATATAATGTGGACAGGATGAATGAAGGCTTGTTCTGTTCTGGAGAGGTCAGCTTGAACATATCCATGTCCAGATAAAAAGCGTTGTGGTTAACATTCATATTTCCATTTCTTTTTTTTTATGTTATTTTAAAATGGTTATCAGTGGGTGAAGATTTTTCTCAGGTATGTATATTTCAATCCATAGTTAGTGGGCTAATTGTTTAATTTGATAGAATATAGAGGATTGTCAGGTTTTGTGGACTTTTAGGCAACTTGATCCACGCGTTTATTTCCTTCAATTAATTAGTGGCATCCTGCAGAGTTCAATATTTTTATTAATTGAAAGGACATTTATGTTTTGGGCTATGTGTAGAGATTATGGGATGTCTGGGTTGCATATGGCTGCCAGTGTTTCCGGACAGTCAGAAGCTATATATATTTCTGAATTGTTGAGGTTCACGCATATCTCCTTCCATGGATAATGGCTACATGGTTAGTTTGGAAGGACTGGAATTCTTTATTGATGTTTGACCAGAATTGAAGGATGGGATTCTGGTAGAATTGCAGATGCTCCGACGCCTTTTTCAGACTGTGATATACCTGTAAGGATATTTGAAGTGTGGTTTGATGAGTGTAAAATATATTTCAGCACCCTTATATGCGAAATGTATGGAACAGATGATGTTTCGGGCTTCATTCCGAATTTTACTTCTTTTATATCTCTATGGTATTTGAGATAGAGATTGAGATTGAAACTGATTTATTACAATGTCCATATAAGATTATATAAGGTTAAATACAGAATAAATAAGATTATATAATGATAAATGTAGGAATAAATAGATATAAATATATAAAGATATATAATTGATAAATATACATATATATATATATATACAAGTCGTCATTGGTGGCGCCCACCTCGAGAAAGACTCCGCCACCGGTGGACTGGGAGAGTTTTTGAGATAGAGAGAGGTGGCCTTTGATTTGTTCATCAATTGGAAGGCGTCTGATGAGTGAGATGGCTGTTATTGTTGTCAAACAGGTTTCTCTGCATATTATTGGTTTGCAAACTTTTAGTGAAGGCCTCTGGGAATGTTGAAACCATTCGGATTAAAGACTTGATATCCCCATATGTTCACTCCTTACATTAAGGCTGGTAAAAAAGTTTTTTCAATTATTTAAGTTTTTAAAGTTATTTAAAGTTTTTAAAATTATTTTTAGAATATACAGAATATTTATTTTAAAAACCAACTCTGTAAAATATAATGACTTTATAAAAATTATATGCTTGTTTTTTTTTTACGCTAATTAATTAGGTGAGTCAAGTCATTTTTAAATTAGATAAATTGTTTATTTTCAGTATATTTGATATTTGTATTCAACAATGGTACGTGAGAATTTCAAAGTTGTTTCATTCAACAATCTGAAAAGCCATATTATTGGTTATGTCGAAAATGAAGAGGTCTCAGTTTATGATTGCAATGATCTTAAAGTATGCTTGGCTTGCATAGATTACGAAAATTGCAAGGATTCATCTTCAGTAGCAATGCTTGGAGATAAGTACTTAATTCACACTAAGGATCACATACTGCGACTTTATGACGCCAAAAACGGTGAGTTCTTAAATAAAATTGAAGAAATCAGAAATATCCTTAATATCAAGGTAAGAAATGATTTAATTTTTGTTTCAACTGTAAGAACATTAAATGTTTACAAGATGCCTACACTTGAACTTATCCATAACATTGATGATATTCACTCGACCACTGGAATGTTTACTATGACCCAAAATCCCCAGTTACATAATCAAATAATTCTTTACCCTACCGCTAAAAAAGGTCATATCAATATCTATAACATGAATAAAAAATCCAGCAAAGAATTTATAACTTTGAAAGAGGAAATAGGATTCCTTTCACTTAATAGCAAGGGTGAACGTGTTGCCATTGCTGACGCTAGTGGAAGAACGATAAAAATTATTGATGTCAACAACCAGTCTCTCGTTGCAGAATTCACTAGAGGTTCTGAAGCATGTACCATTAAAAGTATGGAATTCAGCCCATCCTCTCAATACCTTTGCGTCACTAGCAACAAGGAAACTGTTCATCTGTTTGCCGTAGAAAATCAATCTTTGAATCGAACTGGCTGGATTCAATATGGTCAATGGGCTTTCGCCAAGTACTACACGAAGTCCGCGACTCCTTGTATCGCTGGTTTCAGTCAGGAACACGAGAACCTGCTATACATCGTTTGTGAGGACGGCACCTTCTGCGAGTTCCTGTTTGCTGAAAATGGCAAGATCTCGGTAAGAAAAACAGCACAGCTCCTCGATGGAACTGCTCAAATGTTGACAGTTTAGATTTGAGATTTAAAAAAATCGAAATTTTTCCATTCTCTCTGTTATCTCTATATGATTCAAGCATTTTTATTGAAGTGACTCTTTCATTCTTTGATGTTTTCATTTCTTTGTATCCTTACATATTTTATTTGCCTTTTTAATAAAATTGATTTTTCATTTAATGAAATATCTTCAATCCTTTTGCCCTTTTATACGTTTTATGCCTTTTTATCTGATTTTTTGATTCATTAATATGATTTTATATTATGAACTTTTCCATGTTTATTTATCTTTTTAAAAATATATTTTTCATTTTTCAATGTTTTCAATCCTTTGTGACCTCTTACATGTTTTGTCTTTATGCGAACAATAGTTACCCCGGAATATTTTAATGTATTATTTATTCCTTTTTATAAAGTGATTATATTTTATTTTTTAATGTTTTTATTACTTTGTGACCTTTTACATGTTTATTTGTCTTTTTAATAAAATCATTTTTCATTTCTTAAATAATTTTCAATCCTTTTTGGACTTTTACATATTTTATATGTTTTTATTAAAATGTTTTCATTTTCAATATGATTATTAATCCTTTGTGACCTTTTACATATGTTTAAATTATGTTTTTAGGAAAGAAATTATTCATTTCTCAATGTTTTTCATTCCTTTGTAACCTCTTTCATGCTTTGCTTTATGAGAGCAATAGTTACCCAGTAATTATTAAATTAAAATTTGGCTTTTGTGTGGATAGTTTCTTTACCCAAAAGGTAATTTTTATTTATATCTTTATTAGAGTGAATTTTCAATGTTTTAATTCCCCTTTGTAAAATTTAGGATGTTTAAAAAAATACTTTTAGTGTTTATATACAGTTAAACCTGTTTATAGCGCCTCCCTCTCTTTAGCGCCCGATTTTTTAAATACGTAGTACGATGCGATTTACATTAAAAGTGACTTGTCTATAGCATCCCCTCTATATAGCAGCCTATTTTGGTGAGTCCCAAGAGGGGGCGCTATAGACAGGTTTAACTGTAGTATATTTTTTATTTCTATCGACTTTTCCCATGCTAATTTAAGTATATGGTTTTGCTTTGTCATAATTATGGTAGCAGGTTTTAATATATGATGACTTGGTATACATTATATAAATATATTAGATAATAAAAGGCATATATTGGATTTAATAAAATATTTATTTTGCCAATATTTCGGCTGGCTGAACGCCAACCTTTATCGAGGCATTACATTTTTGTGATCTATATATATATATAAATGAATGTCTGTCTGTGTGTGTGTGTGTACTCTATAGATTCAAAAACCATACATCCAATCGCCGTGAATCTATATATATATAAAAATGAATGTCTGTCTGTGTGTGTGTGTACTCTATAGATTCAAAAACCATACATCCAATCGCCGTGAAATTTTGGGATATTATTAGGTATATCCCCAGAAAGGTTTTCGAAAAATAATTTCTTGAATATCTTGAATATCCTTAGAGTTATTTGCAGATTTGTAGATTTAACTCGCAAGCAGCGCCACCTTGCGACGGAGATAGGCTTAGGCAGAAAGTCTGCTCCACGCTTGATGACCTTGGGTCTTTCAGGGCTAATATATTAAGTAAACTAATTCAAATATTAGTGCTTTATAATGGCTATCTCCTTGAGGTTATCGATTTAAAAGTTTATTTTCTAATTTTAGATTGTATAAGAAACATATTTTATTTTAAGTATTGTACTTTATTTTAAAAAGTTTAAATAATTGTGCAAGACGATATATACGATATATAAAAATCAAAAGAAATTATTAGCATCGTTTAAATATAAAATTCGAATAAATATAAATGCGATACTAAAAATTAAATAACTTATATAGAAGCTTTTGCATAGTTTCGTCCTGTAAGCATACCAACTTGATAAAGGTTTCCCGTTTTCCCTTTGAATTTGCTTGATACCCGAACCTCTATTCATTTTTGAATTAGTAGAAATCAGACGATAACCATAGGTCATAGCCATTTAAAAGTTGTTTAGGTCGTCAATCCTTTGCGAACAAATGGAAATATCCACGCTGGCGATCTCTCCGCAGATTTTTTAAATGATATCCCGTGTCTTTTTTTTTTTTTTTGTTTAATTTGAGGGCCACCCCTCGCTTGAAGCAAATCCTTTAATCTCAAGAGACTGCGCGAAAGACTTGAACATGAAACCGCCGACGGAACGTTTTGTCCTATACACTGACGAAAACACTTAACCAAGCTCTGATCTCCGCCCGTAGAGCGTGGGAATATTGATCTCTTACTTTATTTAGTTTGTTCGCGGGCTGGTCTGGCTTGAGAAAGTCGCCGGCAACGTTTTCCCTCATATCTTAATTTTCAGATAGCATCTCACATATTAATAAAATCAAGTAAAGAAGAGCTTCATTACGAAATTAGTGATTTATTATTTTAAATACAGCTATTCACAAATGTTCGTTTGTGGCAAGATACTATTCCTTTAACTTCCAATTACCGAGGGAACCAATTAATGTTTATTTTATTCAACTTATCGAGTATTTTTCAAGGGACCGGGAAAAATGTTCAATTTATCGAGAGATTCAAATTTAAGAGTTTCAAATTATCAAAATATATATATTATTTTTTTACATATGTTATATTCAAATGACATTTACGTAGGGATAATTTTATTGTTAATTTTCATTTTGATGTATGGTATACATTTGATCATTAATAAATTATTATTTAGGTCTTAAAACTGCCTTTTTGTTCAAAGACAGCAACGTTTGAACGGGTACAGCTAGGTGGAGCAAATAATCAAACATAAAGTTATCTTGATATCAATTGAAAAAGCCCTGTAAGATTTATATATGAATAAAACAAAGCATCAAGGGCTGCGTTTCTTTATTTAAGAAACGCAGCCCTTGATGCTTTGTTTTATTCATATATAAAGTTATCTTGCCAAGTATAGATTCAGTAGGAATTGGATGTTTTCTAGAATTGTTTTAACAAATGGTTTAACAATTTATTTATTTACCTATTTAATCTCAATATCTCCTTAGATTTCGGACAAAGAATCTTCAACCCTAGGCCTATTACAGTGGAATCTCTCTCCATAAAGACACCTGCTTGCAGAGCCAAATTTTCCTCAGAGTGATTTTATTTTAATAGAAAAAAGGAGATAATTTTGGTGATAAAAACTATACTTTGTAGAGAAGTATCCTCTAGAGTGAGTTTTTTTTCTAATGGAAGTTCTACTGTACTTATTTACAGAACTAAAAGCGCTTACAAATAAGCTTATTCTAATTTGTTTTTATAAAACTCTAATAAATCTGCTTTTAAATTCTAATCGAAATGTATGTTTCATATAGAGATAAGAAATGTGATATAAATTTAGATAATAAACAAAAAATATCAAAACATGTTATGCCTTGACAAAGGTTGGCGTTCAGCCAACGCAAATATTAGCAAAAATATTGCCACGTGGAAAATTAGGGAAGGCCAACTTCGGGATGAGACAACAATTTATTTAAGGCAAGAACAAACTATGAATGATAAAAAAAAAAAAGATAAGCAGTGAGGGAAGTTTACAGACTAGCAAAATATAGAGATAGAAAATGATACTTGTTAATAAAATAATGAATACTTTGTTACATAGCTCCTTCCCTATGGGAGCTGTGACCCACAGCTTGCAATTATTGTAGTTACTGACATGGATTTGACGTGCTTCTGCCAAGAATTCCATCGAAGTCTTGAACATTGTCCCTAGTACCTTTGCGTCCTTTTTCTTGCGGCGTGAAGAGCGGCTTTGTCGTCGTATCGTCTATAGAGACATCGTCATCTTGGAGGGAAGTCTTGGCTTTGGCACGGCGGTGGAATCCTGGAGCCAGTCTCTGACAATGTAGATCACAGCACCCATGGCCTCAAGGTCTTCTCGGCGATTTTCAGTTTGTCTTCCCTAATTTACCCAGCATTACCAACTTCGGGATGACATAACAATTTATTTAAGGCAAGTACAAACTATGAATGATAAACAAAGGATAAGCAATGAGGAAAGTTTAGAGACTAGCAAAATATAGACATAAAAAATGATACTCTGTTAATAAAATTATAAATACTTTGTTACAATATCCCTTTTTCAATCCAATATAGACTTTTTTATTATTTAAAGATAAAATTAGGTATAGCTCTATTTTCCGAATATATATTTACATCAAAAAATACTAAATTTCTATTTTACATTCAGCAAAATTTAAAAAAATTAATTATAAAAGCTGTGTCATAAAAATGTGCAATTTTTAAAAATAACTAGCGGGTGTACCCGGTTTCGCCCGAGTTTTATTCGAGTGAAAGTTTCCGAGCAAACATCTTCTCTTTACTGTATCGATTTTTATGAAGTCATTTATATATATTTTTATAAAATTTAATTTAGTACTGAGTGAATATTTTCTGATATTTTTGAAGATATATACACTGCTGGCCACCCAAATTGCAACACTAAGAAAGACAAGAGATATCACAACAAAATTTATTTTGTAGATAACATGTTGACCAAGTATCAAAGGATTGAATTTATAGACTTCTGTGAAGTGTGGTTCCTGCCAGAATCAGTAGCCAGAGTAGCCTCCATTGTTGGAGATCACCGCTGCCACACGTCTCGGCATTGATTCAAAGAGACTTTGGATGTGTTCTTGGGGTACAGCAGACCAATAAGCTTCCACACATTGCCAAAGTTGATCTGGTGTGGCAGCTGGGGATGTAATCTGGATCAATCGTTGAGCAGCCAAGGACTACATGTTTTCTATCGGCGAAAGATCCGAAGAGCAAGCCTGCCAGGGAAGCAATTCAATCTGGCGATTGACGAAGAACCTTTGGACAATGCGTGCAACGTGTTGAAATATGGCTGTGGGCAAGCCCTGAAGGTAAGGAAGGACAACTGGCTCCAACACCTCTGAGATGTGGCGTTGGCTGTTTAAATTACCAGCAATGGATGTTGTACTTAGGTTGATGATTCCTAAGAGGATGGTTGTCAGGAATCTTTCGTATTTGGAAGGTTGGGCAGGTGAAGATGAGTTGATCTACTGTTTTTTTTTCTTTCTCTTTTTACTCTGTATATATCGCTATTTCCGTTGTCTCACTGCTTTGTTCTTATGCATACCTCTGGTGAATCCTGTATAGGGTCAGTGACCCTAAATAAAGGCTTTTTTGTTGTTGTTGTTGTTGTTGAGTTGATCTACTGTTTGGTCTTCATCTTGACAATGGGGAAAAGTTGGATGTCTTCTTTCAAATCTCAAGTCCGGGTTAGATGAAGGCAACTACACCTACAATATTAACAGAAGATGTTAGGCAAAACTATGAAGATTGATCAGACTTGGTTGAATCTTCTTCAAGAAAGAAAATGTACGGGAAAATATCAATGTCAAAAAACTTTCTCAAATCATCTCATACTAAAAACTTAAAAATTAAAAATCAAAAAGCCACATATAAAAATATTTCAATAAAGTCAATAAATTCGTCTTTATATCATATACATATTGATCACAATTATTAATATAATATCTTTATCGATAAAATTACACATATAAACGAAAGGTGAATTACTTCTTAAAATTATAAGGCAATATCGAGCCATCATATATGTTTTTGCTGCTTCTTATCTCCTTGTGCAAAGATTACACGAAATTCTTGAGTTCATGCTCCTCGAACTGTTTAACGATGAGCAGCGGCCTCTTCCAAAGGTCCAGTTTAGCACATCTAATGCAAGCCAAAATGTGTTCTGGAGCTGCAGGAGCCAAGCTACATTTTGAAAATCAGCCATCAAATATAAATAATATATATGTCTTTTATTTGATATGATTTAAATATAAATCGAAAATCAATCCGGGAATTTTTCAGTTCATCACTTCATCACTTTATCAGTTTTTATTATCTCAAGTTTTCGGGTTTATCAGCCCTTCTCTCGACGGGAGAACACAATATAGGTTTATTTATTTATTGTGTTACTCCCATCGAAGGACTGATAAACCCGAAAGCTTGAGATGATAAAAACTGATAAAGAAACTTATCTTCAGAAGGATTTTTGATTTATTTTTATTTAACTTTGTCTTTATTTGAGTCAAAAGGGTATCCATCAATTAAGATTATATAAAAGGGCGTACCTGGATCTGTAAAGAAAAAAACTAAACAATTTTTTCTTAAAATATTTCGAGAGATTGCTCCTTTATATATATTGATAAAGATTGATAATAAATTGATAAAGAGAGAGCAATCTCTCGAAATATTTTAAGAAATTTTTTTTTTTCTTTACAGATCCAGGTACGCCTTTTTATATAATTTGTCTTTATTGTTTGCGCGAAAGAGCATTGCTCGAAGTAAATATTTATATGTAATTCTACAGTCCTAAAAGCTTATGTCTATAGTTTTTCTAAATATTATGACAAAGATTACATCCTTCAGTGTCGCATATATAAGCAGAATAGTCCAATACAATACACAGTGTGTCAAATAATGTTTAATACTCGTGCTAGATATCAACCAATACCAGAGCCACTTATGTTAACGCGCATTCCTAATAATTTTCGAAACCTTATCTGCCACGTGGCGAAGTTTCAGTCATTTTGGTTGACTCTTTCTAGCAATACAGCCGATTATAAAGAAGTAAAAATGTCTGCTTGTCGAAACAAAAGCCTGTGCTAAATTTGTTTCACACACTTTAACGGACGAGCGAAAATCATTGAGAATTGCAGAAACATCATTTATGCTTCTGAAAATGATTCAAACCTTCCTGAAATCAATTGTTACAAATTATGAAGGTCCTTTCAGTATGACTCAAAATCAAAGCGAACAAATAGTCGAATGGAAGTCATTAACTCACCACAAGCAAAAAAAAATAAAGCGAGAAAGCTGTCATTAAATTTAATGAGAAATTTGGTAAAAGTGTATAGGGAACATTTATTTTTGATGAAGCAAGTTTACGTTAAGTTATGTTTGAGTAAGTCAAATGCTTTAATTTGGCACATGCTGTTTTTAGTCCAAATAAATAAGCTAGATGATAAGCATACAGGACGACCAAATTCTTCGATGACACCTGAATTGCGGGTATTTGTTGCAAACAATCGCTGTGCATCCCTGAGAATGATGTCAGAACTTTTAGACATCAACAAAGAAACAATTCGACCATTCCACATAAGGATTTGGGCAAAAAAAAAAAGTATGTGCTGAATTTGTTTTTCACTCTAACGGACGAGCGAAAATCATTGAGAATTGCAGAAACATCATTTCTGCCTCTGAAAATGATTCAAACTACCTGAAATCAATTGTTACAAGTGATAAAGGCGTTTTCAGTATGACCCAAAATTCAAAGCGAACAAATTGTCGAATGGAAGTCAAAAATTCACCCCAAGCAAAAAAAAAAGCGTGGAAAAATTCTATCGAAAATCCAAGCAATTCTGATTACATTTTTCGATTATAAAGGTATTATCCACAAAGAATTTGTTCCAAATGGACAAACCATTACTGACGGGTATTATTTAAACTTTTTGAAGTATCTGATTGCCAGATTTTGTCGCATTCATCCAGAATATTGCGATCAAGATAGTTAGTGTTTGTTGCATGATAATGCATCCAGTCACACCTTACCCACTGTTCGTCGATTTATGGCCAACCACAACGTATGTGTGTTGAATCATCCACCGTACTCGCCTGATTTAGCACAATGTGACACTTTTATTTATTCCCAAAACTTAAAATAAAGTTAAAAAGGCGTGATGATATCCCGACCATCCAAACAGCTACTATTCTAGCTACTGGAGGCGATTCCTCGGAATGATCCACAACAGGCATTTAAATCATTATTAAATCTCTGTTACGGATGTAATATATACGGAAGATATTATTTTGAGTAAAAAAAATGGTTACGAAATTTTATTATTTTGTTTTATTTTATTTTTACAGACTCATTCTTAAAAATTATTTGCCGTACTGTATTGTTGGTGTTGTTGTGTCTAATGATGAGCCTCAGATATCTTCATGCATCTCTATCATAGTAGTCGCAATGTCTTCTATTTCGGGTGTGTAAAGCTGCTGTTTTCTGGATCCATGTCGATTTTATATTATTGTTGTTGTTGTGTCCAATGAAGAGCCTCAGATATCTTCATGCATCTCTATCATAGTAGTCGCAATTATCTCTATCTTGTGTGTGTAAAGCTGCTGTTCTGGATCCATGTCGATTTTATATTATTGTTGTTGTTGTGTCCAATGAAGAGCCTCAGATATCTTCATGCATCTCTATCATAGTAGTCGCAATGTCCTCTATCTTGTGTGTGTAAAGCTGCTGTTCTGGATCCATGTCAATTTTATATTATTGTTGTTGTTGTGTCCAATAAAGAGCCTCAGATATCTTCATGCATCTCTATCATAGTAGTCGTAATGTTCTCTATCTTGTGTGTGTAAAGCTGCTGTTCTGGGTCCATGTCAATTTTATATTATTGTTGTTGTTGTGTCCAATGAAGATCCTCAGATATCTTCATGCATCTCTATCATAGTAGTCGTAATGTTCTCTATTTCGGGTGTGTAAAGCTGCTGTTCTGGATCCATGTCAATTTTATATTATTGTTGTTGTTGTGTCCAATGAAGATCCTCAGATATCTTCATGCATCTCTATCATAGTAGTCGCAATGTCTTCTATTTCGGGTGTGTAAAGCTGCTGTTCTGGATCCATGTCAATTTTATATTATTGTTGTTGTTGTGTCCAATGAAGAGCCTCAGATATCTTCATGCATCTCTATCATAGCAGTCGCAATGTCCTCTATCTTAGGTGTGTAAAGCTGCTGTTTTGGGTCCATGTCGATTTTATATTATTGTTGTTGTCGTGTCCAATGGAGAGCCTCAGATATCTCCATGCATCTCTATCATAGTAGTCGCAATTATCTCTATCTTGGGCGTGTAAAGCTGCTGTTTTGGGTCCATGTCAATTTTATATTATTGTTGTTGTTGTGTCCAATGAAGAGCCTCAGAGTTCTTCATGCATCTCTATCATAGTAGTCGCAATTATCTCTATCTTGTGTGTGTAAAGCTGCTGTTCTGGATCCATGTCAATTTTATATTATTGTTGTTGTTGTGTCCAATAAAGAGCCTCAGATATCTTCATGCATCTCTATCATAGTAGTCGTAATGTTCTCTATCTTGTGTGTGTAAAGCTGCTGTTCTGGATCCATGTCAATTTTATATTATTGTTGTTGTCGGGTCCAATAAAGAGCCTCAGATATCTTCATGCATCTCTATCATAGTAGTCGTAATGTTCTCTATCTTAGGTGTGTAAAGCTGCTGTTCTGGGTCCATGTCAATTTTATATTATTGTTGTTGTCGGGTCCAATGAAGAGCCTCGTGCATCTCTATCATATCAGTCGCAATGTCTTCTATCTTAGGTGTGTAAAGCTGCTGTTTTGGGTCCATGTCAATTTCTGCAAGACTGTGACCATTTCTGGACATGGGAATATGTGGGTAGGTGTTAGTTCTACACCAGGACAATTTTATCTTCATTGAAAAATGGGAGCCGTTGCCACGTTAGTCACCTTAGAAACGAACCAGAATTTGGTCGAATATTCCAAGGGTCCAGGAGTGACTGCAGGGAGGTGTGATCGAACTTCTCCCCCCTTGCCACACTATGTAGTAAGGATAAAAATGTCTGGTGGATTAAGTTAGTGAAACCGCTGGGATGGTTCACTTCAAGTGATGCAGGTCCTCCCAAAATTTGTCTTATCACAGTAGAAAGATAATTTTATTTGAAAATAGAAAAATCCGTGCTTCTTTAACATTATTCTCACGAGATTCCAATCAAGATACCCTTTGAAAAGTTGAAGAAGAACTAATAATACATGAAACACAAAATGATTTATAAAAATCAGTAAAATAAATATATTTATTTTTTAGCAGGGTTTATTAATCCTAAGTCTGTTGAGAAAGGAGTCCTCACGCTCGAAAAAAAAAAGCTTGCATTACCAATATATGAAAAATCACTTTATATTTCGCTTATTACACGTCTATAAATTAGCCGGTTAATTTTCCTCAGAACAAAATTATATATACAGTTAAACCTGTCTATAGCGCCCCCTCTTGGGACTCACCAAAATAAGGTGCTATAGAGAGGGGGTGCTATAGACAGATCACTTTTAATGTAAATCGCATCGTACTACGTATTTAAAATCTGGCGCTTTAGAGAGGGAGGCGCTATAGACAGGTTTAACTGTAGGTGATTATTGTATCATATCGTAAAATGCAAGGAATATAAGCAAAATCGAACTATTCAGGCATCTACTATTGAAATATGACGATATGAAATAACCCTTATTCCTGAATTGAAGAACGGCCATTGAAAGGAGTACTTTCTCAAACTACAACAACAAAAAGCTTTATTAAGACCTTTTAGTCATATACAGATTCTCCAAGCACA
Organism: Cordylochernes scorpioides; assembly: GCA_030710605.1. Taxonomy (NCBI): domain Eukaryota; kingdom Metazoa; phylum Arthropoda; class Arachnida; order Pseudoscorpiones; family Chernetidae; genus Cordylochernes; species Cordylochernes scorpioides. The sequence goes on from CP092867.1 coordinate 29,422,067, forward strand.
AATGTAGGATACATTCAGAAAAACAGTAATAGTACCTTAATGTGTTTTTTTTTTTGCTTATCCCTAGTACACGTGGGGGCCATGATAATCATTATGGGTAGAAGTAGGCGACTCCTTTTACTCTAAGTGCACCGCATGTCTACACATGTGAAAAGCAGTTCGACTTTGCACTTACAAATGTGCCAGAGCCCTGTTTGGTTACTTGCACTCGCTGGTGGGGTTGGACTTTTGCAAGAATCGGGAGCCATTGGGTCATTTTTTTTTTTTTAACATAAAAAGTGCCCAATGCGGGAATCGAACCCGGGTCGTAGCGGTCGAAAACCAACGGTTTAGACCATCCTTCCACCGACCCCCCTTAATGGTAATATGGTATAATGGTAATTTATATACAGGAAAATTGATTAATACAATCAAGCTAATAAATAGATAAATCTGAGTAAATTGGTGGAAAATAAATTTATTATACATGGATTTACCATGGAATCTCGGTAAATGAAGGTAAAAAATGGTAAAAGCTATTCACACACAATCAATATTGATAATGAAACTTATATACAAGTACAACTTACTTGTAGAATAAATCCTAATTCAGCTGGGTTCAGCTGGCCCGGCTGATAGTACCCTGTAAGGGCTCCTAATCCAGGAATACAGGATAAGCAGCGTTTGTACTCCATGTTAGGAGCAGCTGCACATGGCGTCTGTTCCTCATGTCAGAGGCGGCCATTTCTTTTGGAGCTAAGTCGGCCTGCCACTGAGTAGTACTCCCAGTCTTAATGACAAAGGCAGACGCATTCTACTTCACAGAGTCATGATGGTTGTCAAACAGACACCATCACGGGTCACAACTTGATATTCTAATATGTGTGAGTAGAGATAAGAAAGAAGAAGAAGAAGATAAATCCTAATTAAGACAAAACACCTATCCCCCGATTTACACGGTAGATACATTCCTGAGAAAAACGTGTAAATCGGGGGATAGGTGTACACAGAAACAAAAATAAAATGCATTGACAGGTTAAAATATGTAGTCAGCACATAAGCTCGGGATTCCTCGTGAGATGTGTACACAGCGCATGTGTTCAATCACAGTAGCATTTAGTATAGTGCGATAAAAACAAAAAAAAAACTTATTTGGAAAACCGTGTAAAAGCGAAAACGTGTAAAAAAAAAGTACCGTGTAAATCGGGGGATAGGTGTACTTTCTAAAACTAATTAGTACATGGAATGAACAGTCTCTACATTAAAAAAAATAATAATAAAAATACTTGTACATCAAAGCAATAAACATTACGATAAAATAATATTTTTATTGAGAAAACCATCAAATTTTCTAGCAGTCATTTTACCGGATTTCAAAGATATAAGATAAAAGATGTGCTATTTAATTTTTATGAATGGTCTATACATTTCCTTATATATCTTTATTTTCAAGAAATATGAATGCCAGCCAGGCAGCCTTTATCTTTACGATAATCTTTGATAAAGTCTGTTTAATAGCGAATTTATTCAGAAAAGCGGTTGCTTTTACAATAAAAAGATCCAATGTTGCATATTTTCATTGGAATCTATATATATAAAAATGAATGTATGTGTGTGTGTCTGTTCGTTTGTTTGTTTGTCCTTTATGCCTGACCAAACCACTCATTGGATCGCCATGAAACTTTGGGAAGTTATTTAGTATAGTACTGGGAAGGTTTCTAGCAAATAAAATTTTTGAAATAACTTTTCGCCTAGAAATAATCAAGATAAATATTCTAATTTATCTGTTATAATTCAACAATCTGCTCTAAATATTATCATGATGATACGATGATTTTGTAATGTAGAAAATTAGGAAAGACAAAATTCAGGATGACACGGCAATTTATTTGAGACAAGAATAATGATACAATTCAAAGGCAAGATACTATTCCTTTAACTTCCAATTACCGAGGGAACCAATTAATATTGATTTTTTATTCAACTTATCGAGTATTTTTCAAGGGACCGGGAAAAATGTTCACTTTATCGAGAGATTCGTTAAACAAACCTTTACTCGGGTAAAACCCGGGCGAAGCCAGGTACATCCATACAAGAATAATGATACAATTCCAAGGCAAGATACTATTCCTTTAACTTCCAATTACCGAGGGAACCAATTAATATTGATTTTATTCAACTTATCGAGTATTTTTCAAGGGACCGGGAAAAAAATGTTCACTTTATCGAGAGATTCGTTAGACAAACTTTTACTCGGGTAAAACCCGGGCGAAGCCGGGTACGTCCGCTAGTTTTTAATAAAACTTAATTTCTAAACATTTTTAAAATGTCTTTCGTTTATCATTTATATTCTGAACGCATAGATAGGTATAAAAGAAAGTGCCTAAACACCAGTTTTGGTAAATTTGTAGAGAAGCCAATTTGAATACTATAAATTCTGGCTATGGCCTGGAATGAAATAGTTTGAATTTGAACTCAAAGACTTGTTGAAATATTAACGACGTGCAAAAGCAAGTTGGAGTTTCAATGAATAATTTTCAAAGAAGCTTCTTACTTTGATAAAGTGTATGAGCACTTATAGAATTTTATCACAGAAACGTAACAATCTCAATTTAAGAAGGATTAGAAGATGAGTTACAAAAAAGAAAACTCATAGTAAAGAAACTCATCTTCTAATCCTTCTTAATTGATTTACCTTACTAGAAGAGTCTTTACCTTTAATCTCAATTTACTTTAAGAAAAAATGTTGATGGCTTAAATACAAATGCACACAAGGAACCTTATATATGTATTCCAAAAAGAGGTTTAAAATTATTTTAAAATCTTTAGAAAAACACACACATCAGAACTTGGAAATATCTTTATTTATGGGGCTGCTAACCAAAATAGATGATTTTTGAGCCCCAATGGCCGCATACAGAGCACTATGACCAGGCTGGGGAGACTAGAGACAGGATCTCCGTCAGGGAAGAGGCAGGTTAGGCCGGATTGGGTCCGCGGAGGTCTGGAGGCAGAAAGAGGGCGGGAATACACAGCAGAAATATAAATATTTTAATAAAACAGGTTCTTAGGAAAAATATGAATGTTTTAATATATACAGTTAAACCTGTCTATAGCGTCCCCTCTAAATAGCGCCTTCTTCTCAATAGCGCCCGATTTTAAATACGTAGTACAATGCGATTTACATTAAAAGTGACATGTTTATAGCACCCTTTTTTGGTAATTGAATTAACAAAAGATTAATGTATTTATAGAGAGAATAGACATCTGTGTGATTGGCATACATGCAGTGATAGGTATTTTTAGCACACAAATAAATAACAACAAATTGCATATTGACAAGTTATTAATTCTTATTGAATAGTATAAAATAGTCAAATTGATGTATAAGTAAATAATCATCCTATTTTTATTCAAATATAAAACAGATTATTCGAATATAAATATTTAATCTATTATACGAGCTCCGAAATTATTTATTTTTTTACCAAAATCGCTTATGTTTGATTTTATCTTTAGTCTCCGGGAACCTAGGTTATAAATACCTTTCTTATTTTATCTTTAGCAAATATTTGTAGTTAACAAAATCTTTTACTTTGAAAATTTACAATGTCTGAAAGCAATTTTAAAAGCGTTAGTTTTAGTTCATCTAAAGATCATATAATACTTCGTACAAAGGATGACTTCGTCAAATTGTACAATTGCAATACACTTCAAATGGCTGGATCTTTATTTCAAGAATCTTTCAAGAAATCAACCATTTTTGAAATGTTTAAAAGAAAAATAATTATGTTTAATTCAGGAAATGGTTCCATTTTACAATTATACGATATCAAACAAAAATCTTTTTTGACTCCAATCCAAGAAGAAAACAAGATTCTAAATATACAGGTGAGATCCGATTTGCTTTTTGTTGCTATCCCAGAGAGCATTCATGTTTATTCAATGTTAAACTTAAAGTTACTTCATAAAATAACAAATGATGTCAATTATGAAGGCATATTTACCGTTACTAAGAATCCTGCGTTAGAAAATCAAATCATTTTTTATGCATCAAAAATATATGGAAAGATTAACATTTATAATATTGAAACCAGGCAAACTTCTGTCTTTGTGGATTTAAATGATCAAATTTCATCTCTGTCAGTTGATAACAATAATGAAATTCTTGCAGTAGCTGATTTGAATGGAATTTCAATTCGTTTATTTAATATACGGAATAAAAATCAATTAGCAAAGTTTTGGAGAGGATCGTCAATATGTACTATCAAGAGTATGGAATTCAGTCCTAAATCTAAATATCTTTGTGTTACAAGCACTAAAAGTACTGTGCATATATTTGCAATAAAAAGTCAATCCTTGAATCAGAAATCTTGGATCTACCGAGGACAATGGTCATTTGCAAAGTTCTATGGCGATTCGGAGGCTGCTTTTGTCGCCACTTTCAAAGATCAAGAAAATCTTGTGTGTATAATAAACGAAGATGGAGCCTACTACGAGCTACTGTTTGAGGAGAATGGAAAAATTACAACACAGAAATATGCTATAATCATGCCGGATAACCAAATAAATTCAAAATGACGTTCTTATAAAATCCCATGTAAATAAAGGCTTTTGATAAAATTCATTTATTTAATAAAAAAATATTTTACTCTTTTCTCCTGTCTCTTATCTAAACATTTATATACAGTAGAACCTCCCTTTAGTAGACACCCCGATAGCGGATACCTCTCTACAAAGGACAGTTTTCATTTGCAAAATTACCATTTTTACAATTTAGAAACTCTCTGGTAAGATGACACCTCTCCCTAATGGACACTTTGGCTCTGCAATTAGGTGTTGTCCTTTACAGGGAGATTATACTGTATTACATTATAGTATTCTTTAAATTATTGGACTTAATTTTTTTAAACAAACCACTGTTTCAACTTTTAAAAATGTATATATTTTGAGAATCAATTCCAAATAAATTTTTTTATTTTTTTTTATTATTGATGACTTTACATTTTTAAAGCTCTTGTTGTTGTTTAAGAAAATATCCTATACTTTTTGTATAAAGATATTTTCGGTTTCGCTCTTTTTTTTTTTTTTTTTAATAAAAATTTTCAGAAGTGAAATCTAATGTGTGTTACATGTTTTTTTTAATCTTATTTCCTAGATATAATCATTTAAAAGTAAACATGAAAAAAAGTTTTAAAAAAAAATCATCCTAATTTTCTCTCTATAAAAAATATATATTATGATCCAAAGGGAGTTTCAAAATAATTTTAGTCATTGCTTGTAGACTGACTTAACGTTTAAATTCCATAGGTGTTTGACTACAATAAAATTTCAAATGCATATTCCTGTACTTTATTTCGATGGTTATAAATGTAAATAATAAGTTCTAGAGAATTTTGTAATAAATTAACATGTAGATGGACCTAAGAAATATAGGAAACCTCTGTGATAAATCCAGGTATAAGAAATTTCTTACAATTTACCCAGATTAATCTATTTTTATCTCAATTAAGTTTTCCTGTTTATAATTTTCATATTATGATCCTTAGACAATAAAAAATACATATATTGGATTGAATAAAATATCTATTTGCCAAAATAAATTCGGTTGGCTGAACGTCAACCTTTGTCAAGGTATTACATTATGTATAAACGAACTTTTTCTTTTTTTGCTTATCCCTAGTACACGTGGTACAGGCCATGATAATCATGGTGGGTAGTTAGCGACTGCTTTTACTGTAAGTACACCACATGTCTACACATGTGAAAAGCAGTTCGACGTGTCAATATGTTAAGCCAACCGAAATATTGGCAAATAAATATTTTATTCAACCCAATATATAAATGTATTTTTATTTCTGTAAAAAAATATATACACTTTCAGCCAATTAGATTTATTTTTCTCAACATTTCAACAAAAACATTTTGTCTTCGTCAGAAAAAATACAAAATAAAGCATCTGGGAAGACGTTAAAAATTGTTCTGAGGTTGAAAGAGCGTTCTCACGCGATTTTTCAAATTTAGTACAATCTTTTTTTTTTTTTACTTATCCTTTTAGTCTAAATTAGACAAGATCTTGGAGGTCGTGCTCATAAAGAAGCTCAAGAACTCTTCTTGGGTCTGGAGTTGGGAACTCTTCTTGGAATCGTGCACAGTACAACATCTAAAGCACACGAGTCAATTTCTTTTTTTATTATCTAAAAAAATATATAAAACTTAGTTCTTATATCATTTCGGATAGCTCAGATAGTGTATCTATATCTTGATGGAACCTGCCTCTATTCAGGACTTATCGGCAAATGAGTATGGTATTCTTGTCCCATTACTTCATGGCTGTACCAAGAAGACATCTTACACCGTGGCAATATGCCGAGCAAGCAGAAAGCTATCAACGCTGTAAAAAGGTAAGATATCCTGGGTCCAAGGGTTGTGAACAGAGTGGAAAGAATGAATTGAATAAAAAAAGTTATTTTTTCATTATTTTAAAGAATATCATGGGCAAGAAGTGTAAAAAGATGTTTTTCTGAGGTAAAATGAATCATGATATATATTAGATAGGCTTAAACAATTCCTGGGCTGTATATGATGTGTTTATATGTAAATAGGAATATATGGAATTCTCGTTTTATTTTAAACTCTGATTGGTGCTTAGTGAGGCTTTATCTCCTTTTTTTCTAATGGTAAATTTTAGCGGCGTTATATTAGTTCAATTATATTTCGAAACTCCGCCTTTGCCGGTCCCGAGCCCGGATGAAAAAGGAGGAGGGGGAGCAGTAACAAGCTCGCTAAAAAACCTGGGCTCAGATGGCCCGGCTGATAGTACCCTGTAAGGGCTCCTGATCCAGGGATACAGGATGAGCAGTGTTTGTACTCCATGTTAGGGGTGGCTGCACATGGCGTCTGTTCCTCATGTCAGAGGCGGACATTTCTTTTGGAGCTTAGTCGGCCTGCCACTGAGTAGTGCTCCCAGTCTTAATGACAAAGGCAGACACATACTACTTCATCCACACCATCAAAAGTCTCAAGCTCTACGAGCTTGTATCCTAATATGATTAAGTAGAGATAAGAAAGAATCAGAATTATTTCTATGAAAAATAGACACTTCGGCCAGTTAGAGTTTTTTTTTTTTTCTTAACGTTTAGACAAAAATCTTTTGTCTTGCTTTATTTTTATTTACTTCTCCTGACGAAGACAAAAGATTTTTGTCGAAACGTTGAGAAAATAAAAAACTCTAACTGGCCGAAGTGTCTATTTCTCATAGAAATATGAATGCCGGCCAGGTAATTTCTATCTTTACCATAAGAAGAATTATATTACGTAGGCAAATTTTAAAATTGAATTATTCTTGAAAATGTCCGTCGTACTTTCTACATTCTCTAATGTCATTAGTTAATTACTGTACCCATATATGCAGTATTAGAGCATTATCCTGTCATGTAGATGCAAAGGAATATTTCATATATAATCTAAAAATGTAACTCTATAATCTTCTTCTTTCTTATCTCCACTCAATCACACTAAGGTATCAAGCTTGTAAAGCTTGAGATTTTTGATGGTGTCTGCCGGGGAAGAGTAGAGCTCATCAATGGATGAGTCAATACAGTCAATAATATGTTAACTCTATAATAAAATCGAGCTATTTTGACGCCTTTAGAATTTAACATTACCTAAAGAAATCAAGAGTAAATTTCTTATAATACAAAGTAACATAAAGATAACCCAGACTCCTGGAGCGTATCCTTAGATCGCCAACTACCCGATATAATACAAAGCTATTTAAAATATAATTTATAAATACCCTCTGATATAAAATTTGTTTTGAAAAGATTAATTTATGTATTTCGTCTCTCAGTTTACAGATGTTACATTTAAGTTACCTTGTCCGGAATATTTACACATGGTGAGTTGGTGCAGTTTCTTAACGTAAAATTTGGTACATATCTTCTAGATCAGGTTGGTTTAAGTCCTCCTTCAGTATCTTGTTTGATAGGTTGAATGGAGCTCCTATACTTGTCCGATGCCATGTTCTCTTGAGAATGCGTTCATCCTGTCTGTCTGTCCATTTTGTATTTACACCAAACTGGGAGAATACGTATGTTATTATCTGGAGAATACAATTTCTGTATAGAGTAAACTTTTGTTTTGTACATAATATGCTTCTATAGTTAAACAGGCTTAATAGTGTTATTTTTGCGATCTTTTCTTTTGAAAATATTCTAATGAAGTTAAACCTTTATAGGAAAAATTTACGCTTGCCGAGAGAGAGTAGAGTGAAATGGCTGTAAAAATCTTAGAATTTGAGATAGCTTATCAATAGAATCAATGACCATTATCTTCGCACTTCTCGTTTTCGCCCTAAATAAACAGACTGATAGAAGTTGATAATGTCTTCGGACAAGTATAGGAGCTTCATTCAACCTATTAAAAAAATATACTGAAGGAAGACTTAAACCAACCCGATCTAGAAGATATGTACCAAATTTCCGTTAAGAAATTATACCTTCAACTGAAAAATTCATCTAATCCAACTATACAAGATATTCTTCAAAATAAAGGAGATATAAATTCCCGTTTCCGACGACCTGACACTATGTACTCCTGTAGAAGGGCAGAGATGCCAGAAAGCTCGAGATTACGTTTAATAAAGTGAATAACGTAATAAAGGGGGGTCGGTGGAAGGCTGGTCTAAACCGTTTGGTTTTCGACCACTACAACCTCGAGTTCGATTCCCGAATTGGACACTTTTTTCTGATAAAAAAAAAAAAATGCTCCAATGGCCCTCGATTCTTGCAAAAGTCCAACCCCACCAGCGAGTGCAAGTAACCAAACGAAGCTCTGGCACATTTGTAAATACAAAGTCGAACTGCTTTTCACACCTGTAGACATGTGGTGCGCTTACAATAAAAGCAGTCGCTAACTACCCACCATGATTATCATGGCCTGTACCACGTGTACTAGGGATACTTTAAAAAAAGTATTTTGGGAAAGGCAATTGCTTTTATTATTATCTTATTTTTGTTATTGATAATTAAAACTCGCTTGGGAAAGCTAATTAATAAGAGTGAAGAAAAAACATGAGTGAGGAATCTATTAAACAGCTGTGTAACCATATTTCACCATAAAATGTTTTAATGATTTTTGAGACACGTAATGTCTTTTTTAAAAATAAAACAATTTTCTAATGCCCATACTGCAATGATAATCAATAAGAGAGCCCTTCCATTAAATCACCATTACAGTTAGGGCAGTAGAAAATTATTTTATTTTGAAAAGAAAGAAACGTGTCAAAAATAGTTACAATTTCTGATAACAGATGGCGCTCTAATACATCATGTTGATATTTTACCAATGAAGTCGGTGGCCGGAGGTATACACCGTCGATATCCGACAGCCAGGACCCAGGATCGAATGCCACATTGAACACTTTTTTTAATATGTGAAGAACCTATTATTATATTCTCATCATCAAAAAGGAAAACATCCACTGCAGGATTTGTCGAAATATGATATCTGATGAAATCTCCCATTATATCAACAACAACAACAATAGCCTTTATTGGGCACACGTGCCATACAGGATTCTCCCTGTAGGACAAAATAAATAAATAACAAATTAGCATCGTAGTTATATACAAATATTGGGCATTGACCTCGACCAATTATCGAGTTGGATCCGGTGTCTGTGCTAAATATTTTGATTGAGCTGATTTCCAGTATTTATAAAAAGCGAATGCAAAGGGTCTGGATTTTACGACTTTTGCCATTAAAACATAAGACGAATTGCTATTATAGCCGGTCTCTTGACGAAGAATTTCTCTTTCTTCTTCCATTGCCGTACAGTAGAACATGTAGTGTGGAAAATCGAGACTAAATTCACCGTTGCATAAGGTGCATTTTATGGTCTTAGTTTTCAATAGTGAAACATGATTAATTCTCTGTACTACAAAAAGGCTTCTTACTTGTACAATGATTCTCTTTAAGGTTAGGGGGATATTGTCATTCAGATAGCATTCCATTGTAGGTGATGAATGAAAGTATTTATAGTGAGAGTAGAGTATTGATTTTCTTATTCTTACATAATCCAGCTGCAAGGACTAATCGGTTGCCGTTCTAATAATTAGGGGGATGTATCTTTGTAGAATATTGAAGTCTGTACATCCAACAAGCCATGAGAAGCCGGTGTTATTAAGTAGCTCTGTTATACTTTTTACCAGTCCCATATTCTGTTTTGAAGAAATTGAAATGTCCCACAAATGTGCCAAACAAATTGAAGGTAGCCTGCTGCCGTCCATTTTCAGAATTCTAGTCCAGAATTTTAAAGCTAGTTTTTTCACTGTGATATCTAGAGAGTTTCTTCCTGTTTCGTCCCTCAAAATATAGCCCGGAGTGTAGCTTGGAAGGCACAGAAAACGTCTGAGAAAGGTATCCTGGATTCTATCTAAGATTAAGGCTTGATCATGTGTCCAGATTGGAGCCGCATAGAGTAGGACTGTCAAGATCATAGAATCCAACAATCTCATACTTGCATGGAAGGATTTGAGCTTGGACTTCAAAATAATCTCCCCCACAGCACCCATCGTGGCCATGGTCCTGCCTCTATAATTTAAGGCAACTTGAGTGAAAGAAATCGAAGGGGTTAGCGGGTAGCCCAGGTACGTATATTTTGATGTCACACTTAAAGGACTTTGACCCCAATACCATCTTTCTGAACGCGCCACCTTTCCTCCATTACGGAAAACCATTATTCTTGACTTGTTTTCGTTCAGAGTTAGTAAGTTAGTTTCTAGATAGGGGTTTTCAGTATATATATTGATTTTCAATTGAAGGTTTATTTTAGAATCACCTATCAAAACAATAAATCTCCCATTATATCATAGAATTCAAATATTTAGGTGAAGAAAGAGAAAAAAAAAACTCTTTAAAATACCTTCTTGAGATTTAACAACCCAATGCAGACGCTGAGAACTATTTCATAAAAGAAAAATATAGCAATAGAACTCTATAATTTCTACAGATCAATTGTAAATAGATTCATACACAAAAGAGGTAGTAAGGAAAGTTTTAGAACAGATGTGTAAATAAATCCCTTTTCAAACAAAGGCTCACGTGCACATGGGGAAAGGGAGAAAAAAATAACTTTATTATTTTGTTGTTGTATGGCGAATCCATACAGGGTAATGGGCCCTAATAAAAGCCTTTTTGTTGTTGTTATTATTATTCATTGTAAATAACACAAGCTAGGTTTCTCTTTTTGAACGATACCTAATAAAGTTATGTGAGATATTTTACCAATAGGGCTGAAATTTTAGCTTTATACACCTATCCCCCGATTTACACGGTAGATACGTTCCTGAGAAAAACGTGTAAATCGGGGGATAGGTGTATACAGAAATAAAAATAAAGGGCATTGACAGGTTAAAATATGTAGTCAGCACATAAGCTCGGGATTCCTCGTGAGATGTGTACACAGCGCATGTGTTCAATCACAGTAGCATTTAGTATAGTGCGATACAAAAAAAAAAATAAAAAAAACTTATTTGGAAAACCGTGTAAAAGCGAAAACGTGTAAAACAAGTACAGTGTAAATCGGGGGATAGGTGTATTCTATTAAAATTCCAGACAGATTAGTCAAATATTGTTATACCGGGTTGTTGCTTTATAAGTTTCTTATTCATCTTTTGTTTCTTGACTTTTAATAATTAACTTCCCGAGAACAGGTTTCAATTATCAAGTAGTAGTTAAAATAAGATGATAAAAAATAATTACAGTGGAATCTCCCTTTAGCGGACGCCTCTCCACAAAAAAAAAAAAAAAACAGTTTTCATTTGCAAAATTACCATTTTACAATTTAGCAACTCTCCAGTAAGAGGACACCTCTCCTTAAAGAACACTTTGACTCTGCAATTAGGTTTCCTTTATAGGTTCTACTGTATTTTAGAAATCTGAGCTCCTACGCATAAACTAATACCATATTTGAGTTCAGGATATTGAATTCATATAAATCAACTCCAAATGCTCTACAACCAAAACAGCTGTTCCCCAGTGTTATATATATCTGGAAATATCTTCACAATTATTTATATCTCTAATTTATATTACAGATTTAATTTTGCTGAATGCCAGTCTCTCATTACGCCACAAACGGCTGCGCCTATTTTATCCTTTGGAATCAAATTACACATACACCTTACTTTCAAAGATATTCTACAATAAGATCTGCATCAACGATTTTTTTCCATAATGTGGGAAAGTTAAAACCAGATATCTACTATATACTATAAAGATATATCTCTATTTTGAAAATAGAGCAACCCATAAATAAATATTTAATTAAAAAGGCAAATATTGGATCAAATTATCATTTATTTTACCAATATTTCAGTTGTTGACACACATTAAATATGTTATAGCACCTTGATAAAGGTTGGCGTTCAGTCAACTGAAATATTGATAAATAAATGCTTTTCACATGTGTAGACATGTGGTGCACTTACAGTAAAAGCAGTCGTCAACTTCTACCCACCATGATTATCATGGCCTGTACCACGTGTACTAGGGATAAGCAAAAAAAGATATTTACTAGAGCTTATCTCTTTCTTGAGGTAACCAGAGTTTCTGGAGCCACGTACTCAAGTCGCCAACTATCCGGATTGGTCTTTAGAATTAACATCTAATGGTGTACATTCAGTTTATCAGATGTCGCCAGGCTGATTTGCTCTTGGGAAGGTTCTGTAGGTCTTCAGGGGGTAAAAATATTTATTCCTAGAAGGATGGTTGTTTGGAACCTTTGAAGATGGTAAGTAGGGCATCTGAAGAAAAGGTCGTAGACAGTTTGGTCTTCCTAGTGGTATTGTGAACAGGTGAGGTCTATAGCTTGTTATATCATGTCTTATCCCGCCCAGAAGTCCAACCCCCTCCTCTACGTGGCGGGCGGGAGAAGCAGCACAAGTAAGAGACTGCCCTGTAGGCTGAAGTACGGTGGGTACAGCCCCGAGTCGCTACGGTAACCGCGAAGGCCTACAGGGAACTGTGAAATGTGGCTGACTAAGGATACACCCCCCTTTCCATGGAGCAACGAAATCAGGAATTGACGGTTGACAAGACACCCGCCCACCACTGTCATGTCTGATATATGAAAACTAATTTTAATTATACACTATATATAAGCGCTGGATTCAATTATGTTATTTGTAATTTTAAACACGAGGCTTCACAGTGAGAAATTAAAAATAGAATATACGACAATTTGTTCTAGAAAATTACACCCACAATGATCAGTTTAAATATCACAGCCAACACTATTCACAGTTTTCAGGTGTTAACGCTACAGACAAACATAAACATTTCCAGTTTAATATTTCATAGATAGGGTAGAGAGAGATTTGCATAAGACACAATTTTGAATCATATCTAAACCCGGTCTTTTTTGTATGTAGTGTCTTATAAAAATTGTCATGTTAGGTCAAAACATGAAGATTCTTTCAACCGAAAGTCTTTGATTAGAGATATCAGGGAAGACAGGGTTTTTAACCATGTTTTTTAGGCTATGGTTCCTTACAGGATACGCTATTGTATTTGAATAATGTGTGATTACGAATATAATTAGATAATTTAAAATATATAAATTATAATGAATATAAGGTAACTTTTGCCATCTAATATTTTCTCATTAAAGACCACGCCTCACATCAATGACCTTTAATTAAGAATCTTATTGGTGGGCAATATATTTGTGAATTTTTTTATTCAATTCGAGATATATCTACTAACTATGCTTAACCCAGACTTCTGGAACGTATACATCCTGAGAGAATCATTTATTATATTTTCTATTCGGTAATTACATAAGGTGTATGTTTTAATCAAACATAACAAGGTTTATGCTTGTACCATTTTATTGGTTTGCATCATCATGCTTGTATTTTCTTCATTGTTCACTTTCCTCAACAGCCTTTATCTTTTCCTGAAACATATTTAAAATAATTAGAAACATATTCGCGATTGATATCAGATAAATTTTTCTTTCAATAAAATATATTGTAGCAAAGTATTATTTTATTTATAAAATTTTAATTTTGATGTATATATAGTTTATTATTCAAGCAAGATTTCTGGAGATGTGTTTCTATATCTTTATTAAATGTAATCTCAAGCTTTCAGGCATCTCTGCCCTTCTACAGGAGTACATAGAAACATATAAACGCCGTTAAGATGCTAACTGATTGAGAATACGTTTAAAAAAGATAAAGAAACTCATCTCCAGAAACCTGTAGCATTTGTTTGATTAATAATATCCAGTAGATTTATATTAATTAATATACACCTATCCCCCCCGATTTACACGGTAGATACGTTCCTGAGAAAAACGTGTAAATCGGGGGATAGGTGTACACAGAAATAAAAATAAAATACATTGACAGGTTAAAATATGTTGTCAGCACAAAAGCTCGGGATTCCTCGCGCATGTGTTCAATCACAGTAGCATTTAGTATAGTGCGATAAAAACAAAAAAAAAACTTATTTGGAAAACCGTGTGAAAGCGAAAACGTGTAAAAAAAGTACCGTGTAAATCGGGGGATAGGTGTATTTTATTATACCCTGCGTGAACTTCCCTGATTGCTTCTCTTGTATTTTATCAATTTTATTTTGTGCTTGCCTTAAATAAATTGTTGTGTCATCCTGAAGTTTGTCTTTCCTATTTTTCTACGTAGCAATATTAAAAGGATTGTTGTAATTAGTGTTATTCGTTAGTTCCACGATTTACATCCAAAAATCAAGTATTAGCTCTAAACGGGCTCCGAGTTGAAATAGTACGTCTTCTTCTTTCTTATCTCCACTCAATCATATTAGGGTATCAAGCTTGTGAAGCTTGTTGATGGTGTCTTCTGGGGATAAGTATAGCTGATCAATGGATGAGTCAATACTGTCAATAATGTGTTTTGGGGTTGCAGATTAAGAATTGCACTTAGTACATAGTGGGAAAACCTTGCAACCATTTTGGAAAGTAATTGTCCGTAGATGACCAGACTTAAGTCTGGAAATCACTGTTGTTCTCTTGGGAGGACAGAATAGGTGCTGCTGCTCTGTACCAGTCACGTGCAGCTTTAGAGAATATCACTCAGTCATGAAATAATACATTACTTCCCACAGACATGTTATTTATGTTTGAAGATAGCCGTTTATAAAATAATTTTTAAAAACTCCTCTCTAGCAATCGATTGATGAAGAAAACTCAGAATTTTCGATGAGAATTGAATTAAACATCTTGATAGCTAAATAGACAGAATTTCAGTTATCAAAACATAACATACCTATGTAATTCAAATTTGTAAAAAAACAATATTGATATGAATTTTTAAAATTACCTCCTTTATCACCACCTTTCTTTCCATCTAGACATAAGCACACATGAGGGATTAGTTGTTTTTTTTAAATAATGATGATTATATAAACCAGATTCAATTTTTAAAAGGGAATATTTATACTTTCTTATCTTATAAGCTCTCTCTAAAACTTGTTAACTTTCAATGTTACTTTTTAAATGAATATTGATACTATAATACTCTAACATAATATCTACTCATGGACAAAACTTAAGGAAGTTGTACCATTTAGCCTGTATATCGGGATTCAGGCAATAACTCAAAAAGATATTACAGTGACCTTTATTACAGACACACGAGATAACCAAATGTGAACAAATTTGTCTTTGTCTTCTTCTTCTTAAAAAAAAAAAAATTGAAAACCTTCGAAATCAAAATATGAATATCCTTAAGTTTTGTCCATAAGCGTATATCAAAAGGGCATGTCTAGTCCAGTCTAAATTCCTCGTTTTGGTGATATGTGAGCGAAATCTGTGTTCACTTTGTGTGTGAAAAGATGGATACCTCCTGGATGAAACATTTCTTATCTATTTTGTTTATCTTCTATTGTTTTTTTTCTGTTAAAACATCAATAATGTGTAATGGGAAGAGTTTTATTTGTATTACAAAATTCGCTGTATTCAACCATGTTTCAATAAATATTCTCCATATCTTTTCAGATAGTCAGAGCAGATGTTTATGTCCCATTACTGGATCTTAAGTTAGTATTGTGTCACAATCTGTTACTTCTTGAAAAAATATACTTGTGTTAGAGTTTTATAAAAAACTTCTACCATAAAGCAAATACAAGTCCTCAGGCCCTCCCATTATTTTTTCCATTGCAGTAAGGGCAGTAGAAATTGTTTAATTTTCAAAAGAATTATACGCGTCTATAATAGTTTCGAATATTCATAACAGATGGCATCATGCATCATAAATACAAGTACATCCTTTCAAAAAATCACAAACTACGAGACTATAATAATTCAAGACTCAGCATTGAAACTTAAACATCAATTCTGGCTATCTATGTAAAAAAGGAAATTTTTGTTGAAATGACCTGAACTGGCCAATCGGGTCATTCTACAAAATATTTGGGCAGAACTGATTTTCTCTTAATATATATATTTAGTTATTATGTATAATACATTGTGTTATACATTTTTTCCATTTGTACTAATCAAAATTTCTGTCAATACTACTAATTATTGTTTTTTAAAGTAAAATAACTGCTTATTCTATATTGTTGGTATATAAGTTTATGCAAAGTATTTTTTTTTTCTTCTTTCCCCCCTATTTGATAGATTGTAAATAACATTGCTGATAATTGTTACTATTACTGTTATTCCTGTATATATCCTTTCTACTTGGAGAATCTGTATAAAGACAAAAAGGTCCCAATAGAGCTTTTTTTGTTGCTTATTGTTTACAAGTATACAATTTCAAGTATATACATATACAAGTATATACATATTATTCTTTAAAACAAGTTTTACTTTAACAGAAAATCATTAAAAATATCTATAATCTTTTTATAATTATATGGCTAAAATTATTTTGGATATCCTTATTTTAAAAACGCAAGCTGCCTCAACATCGAAGTGATTCTATTGAAAACAGCCTTCTTATGAACTACAGCCCTTAAGATTGGATAATAAGCAATTTTTGAATTTGCTTATTATGAAGATCTACTTTGAGTATCCCTTCATATTAGTACTAGTAATATTATTTAGGATTTCTTTATATTTAAAATGCAAGCTGCCTTGCATCGAAGTGATTCTAATGAAAACAGTCTTCGTATGAAATTAAAGCACTTAAAACTGAATAATAAGTGATATTTGATGCTTATTATGAAGATCCACTTTGAGTATGCCTCCATATCAGTGCTATAGGAGAATAAAATATGTACATAGAGTTATGTGATAGTTGAAAACTTACCATCTTTGCCCTTGTCATCTGGTGGAACAACATAAACACAGAGGTAAGTAATCTTATCAGCATTATATGCAAAGAGAACAAAACAAAAAAAGGTAAAATTTGCTAATATACCTTGTATTATATCTGTTAGTGCGCTATATAGAGAAATTACCTTACACATTTGTATGAAAAAATCTATAAATGCATGCTAATTTAACCTAGAAGCATGCAAGATATACATTTCTAATTTGAAAATAGAGCAATCCATAAATATATCTTTCATTTAAAAGGCATATATTGAGAAATATCATCATCATCGTTGTGCCCGGGCCGGGAATTTTTAGCTCTACTTTTCTATTTAAACTTATATAATAATTTAAACCTATTTCTACAGACCTTATACTGGGAAGGTTCTTCTCTCTATTGAGCTATTCTCGCACTCTTTCAATTTTTTTATTTATTGCAGTATACGCATGCTGTAGAAATATATTCTAAATATATATATATATATTAAAATAAAAAAAGGAAGAGAAATGTAGCGTTCTAAAAATACATTTCTAATTTTCATTCTCATGTATAACTCTAATGCCTATGATGATTATTATAATGATGATGATAAACTAAGACAACAGAAGAGTGACCAATATAGAAAATCATCTAAATTATCAACCAGTTAAATGGCTGACTTCTAAGAAGATATAAAAAGGCAATTCTCTCTTTCTTACCTCTAAGTGAATTAATAAAAATCATTAATAGATTTATTAAATAGAAAGGTTAATGAAGATCTTCAAATTATTAATTGTATTCAAAATTTTCTTTGATCGTGTCATTTATCGAAACAAATATATTTTAGAACTTGGTAAAAAAAAGCGTTACCTTTGTTTTCATTCTTTAACCGTATATGTGAATAATTTTCTTAAGCAGTCTTTCTATCACCAAACTTTTGCGCTTTGTACATAAGTGATAACCCAAAATGCATTGCTTTAATGTATTTTTATAGAGAGATGTCACATTTGATATATACATATATATAGATCAATAGAGAAGCCCGGGTAGTTGGTGCTCTGCGCTACAAGAACCCGGGTTATAAATATCTCATTCTCTCTCAATAGAGAAGATTGAAAGAATTCTCTATTATTATATGCTAATTATATGCTAATTAATCAAAAAAGAAATACTCTATATGTAAAAACAAAAATAAATGTAATATAGTTTTTACATATAGGAATACTCTATAGAGTTTGCTCAAAGGATTCATTTGAGACACAAAGGAAATTCAAAAAAAAAAACTATAATATTTTGTACACATTACGATTCCAATTAGTTTTACCGTATATATTAAAATGCTAGTTATAGAGCTATAGTAAAAATAAATAAGATTCAATAACTACAGCTACAGTAAATACAAAGTGTAGATATTTTTTTGTAAATAGAACTCTAGTATATATAGAGATATTTAGAAATAAAGAAGGCATTTCCTGACCACGAGCACATGTGCTTTTTAGAGATATTTATAACCCAGGTTCCTGGAGCGCAGAGCGCCAACTACCCGGCTAGTATGTATAGAGAGAGAGTAGATATATAGAGGTAATAAAACTATACAGTAAATAATGAGTTGATAGAGTAAAGAAGAATAGATATAATAAATAAATCTATAATATATATATAAACGTATAGATATTTTGAGACAACACTAAAATATAATGTATAAATGTGTGCAATATGCGTGACTATTTTTACTTCTCTAAATAGTTTCTCTTACCTTTGCCTTTATCTCCTTTAACTGCACACACAAATATTTGTCACAACAACAATACATGAATATGCATCTGTTAATATTTAAAATATAACAGAATCTCCTGAATATAAAAAAAAATGCTACAGATCTCTGGAGATGAGTTTCTTTTACTTGTATCTTTTTTAAAGTAATCTCGAGCTATTGATGTTAACGGCGTTTATATGTTTTATGTACTCCTGTAGATGGGCAGAGATGCCTGAAAGCTTGAGAATACGTTTAATAACGATAAAAGTAACTCATCTCTAGAAATCTGTAGCATTTATTTGATTAAAAATATATACACCTAACCCCCGATTTACACGGTAGATACGTTCCTGAGAAAAACGTGTAAATCGGGGGATAGGTGTACACAGAAATAAAAATAAAGGGCATTGACAGGTTAAAATATGTAGTCAGCACATAAGCTCGGGATTACTCGTGAGATGTGTACACAGCGCATGTGTTCAATCACAGTAGCACTTAGTATAGTGCGATTAAAAAAAAACTTATTTGGAAAACCGTGTAAAAGCGAAAACGTGTAAAACAAGTACCGTGTAAATCGGGGAATAGGTGTATTTTACATATAAAAAGAGTTTCTTAATACAATAGTATAATTATCATGGCGGATATGAGAATGCAACTGCTCATAATTGTGAATTCATTTCAATGTCTACACATGTTAAAAACTCCTCGAAATTTCAATGTTATATAATGCTATCAGTCAAATAAATTCTATGATTTTTTTTTTGGTTCTAATGTGATTCTTAAAAATTATAAACATATTTTATATAACTCGATATTTATTTAAATATATATATATATACAGTAGAACCTCCATGTAAATGACACCTAATTGCAGAGCCAAAGTATCCTTTAGGGAGAGGTGTTCTCTTACCGGAGAGTTTCTAAATTGTAAAAATGGTAATTTTGAAAATGAAAACTGTCCTTTGTGGAGAGGTGTCTGCTAGCGGGGTGTCCGCTAAAGGGAGGTTCTACTGTATAATTAAAATTATTTTTAAAATATTATTATTATTATTATTATTATTGTTGTTGTTGGAATTGATGACGAGGAAGGTGGAACACCGGACATGGAGCACAGGGATACAACGACCATAGAAGTGATCCAGGAGAACGACCTAGAGTAGATGACTGGAGACCTGAAAGACAAGAATGGATCGAGGATAGGGGACCATTTTATCGACGAGCCACCAGGAGAGGCCATAGAAAGACTGCTGGAGAGCTACAGGACATCAGGGGACCATATCTGCGAGGGCCACAGAACTGACCAGGAGTCAAGATAGCAAATGTAAATATATTTGTTTGCTTTTACAGTTATTATTTATTGAAGTTTTAAATAAAAATATGTAAATAGACTGACCATTCGTTACACTTTTTAGATAAAAACTTGTAACCTTCTTGAAAAATAAAGTTATTATTATTATTAATCATCAAAGCTACCTCTGAAGACTTTACTGCGCCGATAGAATATTTTAGATGAGATGGCTTGGCTCATTTTGTCGGAATAGGTAAAAGGATTCACAACTGATGAGTTAAGCCTTCTTATATAATATATTCTATTATCTCAGTAAAAATCCTGAACAGATAGTGTTATCGATTATTAAAAAAGGAAATATCAGTGCCAAAATATGTTTAAATTTTAATTTAATAGTTGTAGCTATCTAAAAGTATAAAATAGGAAAACCGCAAATAGAATTGAACGATAATGAACTAAAGGTAATTCCAATCTTTAAAAATCTTTTATTTAATAATTACACTAATTATTCCTATATATAAGGTCGGTGGACAAGTGGGTAACACTCTCGATTCCCGACAGTCATGAACCGGGATTGAATCCTGCGTTGCAATTATCATACACTAGGTTGCTCTTTTTGAGCGGAACCTAATAAAGTGATTTTGGAACAAGAACAATAATTCCTATATATAAGATTTATACTTACATTTATCTCCTATTTTTCCAATGTCTCCTGCGCACAAAGAAATAAAATTATATTCTATGAAATTTAGGATTTATATAATATACTTAACATAGAGTAATTCTACATGCTTTAGATAATATAATCCACGCATATATGTATATATATATATATATGTCGTACTCTATATGTTGTACATATATAATGTATATTTATATAAAGTAGAACTTTAATGATTCTAACGTCTTCAAATCGAATATTTATCTTGGTCCCTAGAATTTCCTATAAATAGAATTTCCGTTTTTAATTCGAATTTTTACATAATTCGATTTTTTTTGTCCCTTGGGCTTTGAATTATCCTATTACGACTGTATATAGGGGAATGTTTTACACAGAAACATCAAGCCTGATATAACTTTAAAATGACTCAATAAAATCTACCATCGGAAAAGACAGGACGATACCCAGAAAGGTCAAATAACAGGTCGTTAACATTGTCATGACAGTCATTGATTGGACAATAATGCTCTCTCTTTCTCTTTCTGACGTCACCATCACCATATAAACTGGGTTCCTTTTGAGCCCATAGGGCTCATTTAGGGCTTTTTTAGGCCAATTAGCCCGGAATTTCAAGACGCTGAGCCCATAGGGAGAAGATAAGACAGTAGCATTAGGTCGCAATGCTGCCCGATTGGCCAGTGTCCCAGAACTCTCCCATAGTCCACTTAACCTTCCCGGGTACTGCCCCCTCTAAAATGAGATAACTATGTTCCTATGCGTGTTGTCTTCATTTATCTTCAGGCTAGTACGTCTTGTTCGTATTGACCAATCAAAGAGAAAACGTGTGATGCTTATTGTTTTGTTTGATTACCGAGGAGTTGTACTTTATGAGTTTATTCCAGAGGGAATTTCTTTGAATAAAAACGCATACAAAGAAATACTTGTGCGCCTTAGGGATTAAATACAAAGGAAAGGGAACCAACTCTTCCACACACTGTCTCAGCAATGGAAGTTGATTCATGATAACGCCCCTTCCCATAAGTCACCTTATTTATGGATTATTGATATTTAGCTAAGTACTCTGTGACTCTTTTTCGCATTCACCTTATTCCCCAGACCTCTTCCCCTGTGAATATTTATTTTCCTAAGTTCAAATTGCGTTAAAAGGAGGACTTTTATTTTTAATCTAAAAAAAAAATACCCCGCCTTGACGACGTGCAATACCGTCGCTAACGGCAATTTTTATCATCTAAATAGGTTATTGGAAATGCGACGGCTGAAATAAACAAGTTCAGAAAAATTTATTATTAAACAGCTTTTTGACCGCTGTAAAAATGTGCAGATAGTGGAGGGTCCTATTTTGAAAAAAAAAATTGATGAATAATATGATTAAACCTATATATTTTTTTCTTTTCAAAAGGTTCAGTTACTTTTTGATCGTATCTTATATATAAAGATGGCTCAAAGAGTTCCGACACCATGGCTGTGTCAGCTAGAACTGCCCTTTTTTTGGTAAAATCAGCTGATTAAATATCTTCAAGCTAACGACCATTGGTCTTGATGTAACGATACGCTCTTCATCAGGAACTGCATCTCGGCATATGTCGTTAGACCTAAGTCCTTCTATACTTTTATCCGCCTCACTTTAATGTCGCTTTATTGAACACTTAAAGACGATTTAGAGGTAGATTGTGTGGGAAAATATAAAAATATAAAACATGCACTCTATATAGATATTACAATCTATAATATATTATATAACGACATTTGAAAATATCCCGCATGTGTTTCTTTTGAACGAAAAATCGAAATTTATTTTAAGGAGAAATAACGATTATTTCTAACCTTAGGGATGAAGTATGAAAGGATGAATTGTGAAGAGTAATGATAAACGAAAAAGTCCGAAAGGATGGAAATCGAACCCAATAAATTTCGCAAATTTCAAAAGAAACACATTCGGGATATTTTCAAATGTCGTTATACAATCATAGGCCGCATTATATTGTATATAATATAATATGTTTATAATGAATATAAAACAACTATACCTTGAACAATGCAGAACTCTTGAGCCAAGACGAACATGGCTAGAAGCATAAAGATGAAGGTACGGGAAACCATGGTTGCACTGTAATGCCTGGTCTATGGAGCCCGTGTTTATGTAGGCTGTGCATCACGTGGAAGAACTTGTGTTTCCTGGAAATTTTCAACATGATGCAATTACCAAGGTTGCATATAGAGACCAGATGTGTAAATTACAGCAATTACACTGTCAGCTTCCAGGTTGGTGCTTTCTGTAGGTGGCCGTTGATTAGTCTATGTGGTCAACACCTGTGTCCCATGGAAATTTCTACATCGTATGTAATACTCTAGTTGTGCCTTAAGTTTCTAAATTTACCATTTTTGCTACAGAGTGTTCTGACATACTGTAAAGTCCCCTCATTGCCTCTATTGTATTTTATAAGTTTTTATGACTTCTGTACGCTCCAGGAACCTGGTTTAACCAAAATAATTGGGTAAAGTTTTCAACCAGCAATAATTGCGCCTCGGAACATCCTCACCGGCTACGATATCGCCTTTGTGCAAAGCTAACCAAAATAATTAATAAATGAGTTTTTATTGTCAGTGTATCCCTGGAAAATCTTCTAAGAAATTAACCTGCTTGACTCCATCTCATGAACTAGATCTCCACTCACTTTTTTTTTTGTCAGTGTATCCCTGGAAAATCTTATAAGAAATGAACTTTTTTGTCTCCATCTTATGAATTGGATCTCCCATTGGATTGTAAATAAATCAACAAAGACTTGAGTTTGAATGACAATCCGGATAGTTGGCGACCTATTTACACCACAAGAATCTGGATCCACCAAATAAATAATATGTCTTAAATTGTTTTGTATCAAATAAATTGCCACGCATGCCTGGGTTTGTCTTTCCTAATTTTATACGTTTCAATTTGAATATAATATAAAACAATTTCAAAATATGCAGAATTTTAGTCTTCAAAAATGTCATTAGTACTTATAGAAATATCTCAACACTCTTTTTAGTGTTATGAACACGAATATTAAAGGTTAAAGAAAAGTTATATTTGCCCTAATGTCGATTGAAGGAATGGGTTTACGAGTCACCAATCTGGTCAACATAAAGATAGAAATTGGCTTAAAGTTGAATAAAAATGTTGATGAATGTAAAGAGGAATTACACATATATATATAGATGGAAAATTTGCTTCTACATTGCTTCTACATATATATATATAAATGAATGTTTGTATGTTTGTTTGTTTGTTTGTATGTCCTGTATACAAATTCGCAGTAGTTCACCAATTCAAACAAAATTTTCCATACATAGGTAAGAAAATACGGGGAAGACGATAGGTTATTTAAAATATATATAAATCAATTATTAAAACTATATATTCAAATTAATCTACTTAGCTCGCGAGCAGCGCCTCTAGCGGTGAAGATGGGAGGTAATATCAGCTGACCTAATGTACATGTAAAGTTTGGAGCGGGACGTTTCACAAGAGTGACATCCACGGCGCCAATTTATAATTGTAACGAATAGTGTTTGAATAAAACATTTAATCGGGTAAACCCGGGCGTTGCCCGGGTCATTCGTCTAGTAAGAAATAAAACTATTGAGCACTGATTATTCTTTTTCAAATAAAACAAACTTTTTACTGCTTTAAGTGCGATGAAAAATATTGGGAGTGTGCTTAACAGTAAAGATAAAATTGTGGCAAAGTATTTATTATAGTTTTATACAGTTTATTAATTTTGATATTTATATCTTCTATATATATAAAAATCAATGTTTGTTTGTATGTTTGTTTGTTTGTTTGTATGTCCTGTATACAAATACGCAGTAGTTCACCAATTCAAACAAAAATTTCCATACATAGGTAAGAAAATACGGGGAAGACGATAGGCTATTTAAAAAAATATATAAATCAATTATTAAAACTATATATTCAAATTAATCTACTTAGCTCGCGAGCAGCGCCTCTAGCGGTGAAGATGGGAGGTAATATCAGCTGACTTAATGTACATGTAAAGTTTGGAGCGGGACGTTTCACAAGAGTGACATCCACGGCGCCAATTTATAATTGTAACGAATAGTGTTTGAATAAAACATTTAATAGGGTAAACCCGGGCGTTGCCCGGGTCATTCGTCTAGTAAGAAATAAAACTATTAAGCACTGATTATTATTTTTTCAAATAAAACAAACCTTTTACTGCTTCAAGTGCGATGAAAAATATTGGGAGTGTGCTTAACAGTGAATATAATATTGTAGCAAAGTATTTATTATAGATTTTTATACAGATTATTAATTTATATATTTATATAATTTATATTTTACTACTCTCTCTGGAAACTTCTCTCATTTATTAAATGTTGATTTTGTTCTTGCCTTATATGAATTGCCGTGTCATCCTGAAGTTTGTCACTGCAAAATTCGTCAAATCCTACTATACATCATTCAAAATAAAGGAGATATTAATTTACGATTCCGACAACCTGACGCTTAGTTAGGAGCTCATCACCCAATAGCTGCAAGGTCTGGGGGTACACCTCTACTCCACCAACTCGCAATGTGTAAATAGTCAGGACAAGGTGACGCGAATGTAACACTTGTAAACTGAGACAAAATAAATAAGTTTGTCTTTCCTAATTTTCTACGTTACATTTGGTGGAGATGCTGGGTGCTGTGATGGAAGGCTGGTACATATATAAGCCTCCTGTCACCATCTGACCCGAGATGACATTCTGGGACACTTAACGGTGGGAAAATGTGGCATGATACAACCTGATGCATCACCAACTTGGATAATTGAAATTAGATCAGCCTTTTAATAAAAGAAGATCATCCTTGAATGCTACTTCATTCAAAAGAAGCATCCAAAGAAACAGGTATTATAAAGATTAAACTTGAAAGAACAATCCGGATAGTTGTAGACATATTTACACCACCAGAATATGGATTCACCGAATAAATAATACGTCTTAAATTGTTTTGCATTAAATAAATTGCCACTGGGGTTTGTCTTTCTTAATTTTGTACGTTAAAATCTGTTTATAATTCAAAGCTATTTCAAAAGAGGCAAAATTTTAATCATCAAAGAAGTCATTAGTACTTCCAGAAATATTCCAACACATTTTGCGTGATATGAACACGAATATATATATATATATATATTAAAGGTTAAATAAAAATGTATTATATAATAAATGCTACAATATAATGAATGTTTTATTTGAAAAATAAACTTTTATACTTAATAGTCTTATACTTTAGAAAGAGAGGATCATATATCGCCGCAACTCTTTTTATTAACGCGATTAAAGGAAGCTTTCGTTAAACTAACAACTATAGTTAGCTGAAGAAGGGCTTGCCCGAAAGCTTCCTTTAATCGTGTTAATAAAAAGAGTTGCGGCGATATATGATCCTCTCTTTCTAAATTGTCGAAATCCGCAATCCGTTTACCATGAGTCTTATACTTATATGTAAATATTAACGTGTATATATATTATCTTCTAGTTTCTTGGAAAGTTGCCTGTTGAAGGACGTCAAATTACGAAAACTTGCCGAATTTACAGCATTAATAAAAGAAACACGTCTCCGTTAACTTTTGTTCCTTCTTCAAGATGATGTCTGGGGATTCCTTCTCTTGTAACTTATATATATATGTCATAATATATGCTCTTCCAGGAATAATAAAGCAAACCTACAGTCAACCCAGAGAGAGACGGGCGGGTAAGGACTGGTCACTTTAGACATCAGCGACATTCCAAGGGGCGACTACTGGGGCCCGTCACTTAACACCTTGGGACTTTTAAGACAGTAGGGGATTGCGTGCGACACGAACGGCCGCCCGGCTTTGTCGGGCCCGTCTCTCTCTCTCTGGTTGTCTGGGATTCCTCTTCCAAACTTGTGGTGTCCTTATTTCTCTTCCCCCACCTTATTATATTGCCACATATATGTTTTTTTTTAACAGCAAAAACGATCTTTATTTAGTCAAAAACGTCGTTATAGCTCTATTGTTTAGTGGGGGAGGGGGTACAATTAAAATCGATATTTAATAAAATACTTGTAGATTTCGTATTTCATCTTGTTTAAAATACGACGTATTTCCAGCTTGTCGCGGAGGAGAACGTAGTTGGCTGGACTGAAGCTAAAAACCGGGTCGACGATCATGCATGCTTCTATTGCTTCTTTAATTTTCTTCTTCGTGTATTCACATATATATTGTAACAAATTATCTATTAACCTTATTATTTTTATTAACAGAGTGGTTATTTTTATGTTTATACTAGCGGATGTACACGGCTTCGCCCGGGTTTTACCCGAGTAAAGGTTTGTCTAACGAACATTTGTTAAAACAATTCTCTATAAACTTATTTTTAAAAAAATAGATATATTTTGATAATTTGAAACTCGTAAATTTGAATCTCTCGATAAAGTGAACATTTTTTCCCGGTCCCTTGAAAAAAACTCGATAAGTTGAATAAAATCAATATTAATTGGTTCCCTCGTTAATTGGAAGTTAAAAGAATATATATATAGTATATTGTCTTGGAATTGTATCATTATTCTTGTCTCAAATAAATTGCCGTGTCATCCTGAATTTTGTCTTTCCTAATTTTCTACATCACAATATCATCGTTTTATCTAGTGAACATTTTTTACCGGTCCCTTGAAAAATACTCGATAACTAACTTTGACTTGTGCGCAATTAATAGGTAGAATCTTTAAGATAATAAACTTAGTGATAATAAAACTTATAGATAAAAAACTTGTTATCATCGTCGCAATGGGGGCGCTGCTTTCGAGTTAAATCTACAAATCTGCAAATAACTCTAAGGATATTCAAGAAATTATTTTTCAGAAACCTTCCCAGTACTAGTGTCGTTATATTTTGCCAGTCGAAGGGCTTTTGCCCGAAAGCTCTTATGCACCAATAAAGATACTCGTCTTCCTTCGCCTTGTTATTATCGTATAACTTCCCAGTACTATACTAAATAACTTCCCAAAGTTTCATGGCGTTCCAATGAGTGGTTTGGTCAGGCATAAAGGACACACACACACACACATACATTCATTTATATACTAGCGGACGTACCCGGCTTCGCCCGGGTTTTACCCGAGTAAAGATTTTACTAACGAATCTCTCGATAAAGTGAACATTTTTTCCCGGTCCCTTGAAAAATACTCGAAAAGTTGAATGAAATCAATATTAATTGGTTCCCTCGGTAATTGGAAGTTAAAGGAATAGTATCTTGCCTTGGAATTGTATCATTATTCTTGTCTAAAATAAATTGCCGTGTCATCCTGAATTTTGTCTTTCCTAATTTTCTACATTACAAAATCATCGTATCATCATGATAATATTTAGAGCATATTGTTGAATTATAACAGATAAATTAGAATATTTACCTTGATTATTTTTAGGCGAAAAGTTATTTCAAATTTTATTTGCTAGAAACCTTCCCAGTACTATACTAAATAACTTCCCAAAGTTTCATGGCGTTCCAATGAGTGGTTTGGTCAGGCATAAAGGACAGACACACATACATTCATTTATATATATATAGATACTAGCGGATGTGCCCGGCTTCGCCCGGGTTTTACCCGAGTGAATGTTTGTCTAACGAACATTTGTTAAAACAATTCTCTATAAACTTATAAAACGTACTCGGCTTCGCCCGAGGTTTTACCCGAGTAAAGGTTTGTCTAGCGAACATTTGTTAAAACAATTCTCTAAAAACTTATTTAAAAAAAAAAAAGATATATTTTGATAATTTCAAACTCGTAAATTTGAATCTCTCGATAAAGTGAACATTTTTTCCCGGTCCCTGTGTGCCGTGTCATCCTGAATTTTGTCTTTTCTAATTTTCTACATTAGAAAATCATAGTTTTATCTAGTGAACATTTTTTCCCGTGTCGCATTGCCGTGTCATCCTGAGATAATCTTACTTTTGATAAATAATATTTAAGATAACAAACTTAGTGATAAGAAAACTTGTTATCATCGTCACAATGGGGGCGCTACTTGCGAGTTAAATCTACAAATCTGCAAATAACTCTAAGGATATTTAAGATATTCAGGAAATTATTTTTCAAAACCCTTCCCGGTGATATACCTAATAATATCCCAAAATTTCACGGCGATTGGATGTATGGTTTTTGAATCTATAGAGTACAGACAAACAGACAGACAGACAGACATTCAATTTTATATATATAGATATAGATTTTGCTACTCTCTCTCTCTCTGTAAATTTTACTCGTGGCATTATCTTTTGTTTACTATTCATAGTTTTTTCTTGCCTGAAATAAATTGTTGGCTCATCCCAAAGTTTGTCTTCCCTAATTTTACCCGTGGCATTTTGGTGGAGATGCTGGGTATATTAGTGAAAACAAATTGAAGATCGCTGAAAAGATCTAGAGGCCATGATTGCTGTGATCTACATTTTCGGAGACTGGCTCCAGGATTCCACCGACGTGTCAAAGCCAAGACTTCCCTCCAAGATGACGATGTCCCTATAGACGATACGACGACAAAGCCGCTCTTTCCTAATTTTCCACGTGACAATATGTTTAAATAATAAATATAAAGCTAAAAAATATTTCTATGGAGTTTCTTCTATTAAAAGAAAGGGAGACCTATATATATATGGCGTGCTATTGTCTTATAATAGGAATCACACACGTTTGAATTTGTACTTTTATTGATAAAATGAAAATTGTGAAATATATAAAATGATGAGCTTGGGAAGGTAAAGCAATATTTGATTAATGCGCTACGGTGGTTGATGCCACTGTTCGAATACACTTCCCACTTTTGCAGATCTGAACACACAGGCTACATTAGATACACTGTAAATAACATTGCACATATAGAGCTTACATTAGATACATTGTAGATAACATTGCTGATTATTATTACTATTACTGTTATTCCTTATATACTATTTTCTACTGTATATAACCAAGAGGCCTTAATAAAAATTTTTGCTGTTGTTGTATAGCGTAAGGAAGTTCATTTGATTCAATGGGGGTCGGTGGAAGGATGGTCTAAACCCTTCTTTTTCGACCGCTAAGACCTGGGTTCGATTCCCGCATTGGGCACTTTTTTTCTGATTAAAAAATGCTCCAATGGCTCCCGATTCTTGCAAAAGACCAATCCCACCAGCGAGTGCAAGTAAGCAAACGGGGCTATGGCACATTTATTTGTAAGTGCAAAGTCAAACTGCTTTTTACATGTGTAGATATGTGGTGCACTTAGAGTAAAAGCAGTCGCCTACCTCTACCTCCAATGATTATCATGGCAGGTATCACGTGTACTAGGGATAAGCAAAAAAAAAAAATTGATTCAATCATTCTCAATAACATTAAACTATATAATTTTAGGTAGATATATCATATAGAATATAAAATCGATTCAGCGTTATTCAGAATTTTAAAAAACATATTGTTATATAGATAAAGTCTATATATATTGTGAAATGTGTTATATTTTTATATATTAAAATGAAATTATGTTGTTGTTGCTTATTCTTCAAGTCGTTTAAACGATCACCATTAGGTTCCATTGTCTCAGCTTGTAGACATCATAGAGAAAGAAAGAGGTCTGCTGTTGGTCTGAAGACCTGGAAGTACCACTCAGTGTGACTTTGTTTCTTTTGGTCTCCTGAAATGGAGTCTAGACGCCCTTTGTAGCCGCTTCTATGGAGAACAGACGCTACTAATTGATACCTTCCTACATTAGCCGGGTGTATAGCACATCCCTAGGGTGGCCCAATGAAATGATGAATCATGGGTGGCTAATACGAGGCCAGTAGACAGCATGCAGCTATGTAGGGAGTTATGTTGCGACCCACGGAGCTAATGAACGTAAATGTTATCAACATTGTGTATAGGTTACCAAAAGAACAAACACAAGAAATATTATTGCTGGAAGTTGGCCCATCTAATGAAATATTAACCTCTTCTGTGCTTATTTAAAAAAAATCTGTTTTTTATTACTCATCTCCCTCATAAAACTACTAAATTAACCATTAATAAATTTATTAATAAGTCTCTTCTTTCTTATCTCCACTAAATCATATTAAGGTATCAAGCTTGTAAAGCTGAGTGGTGCTCCCAGTCTTAATGACAAAGGCAGACGCATTCTACTTCACCCAGTCATGATGGTTGTCAAGTCTCAAGCTCTACAAGCTTGATACCCTAATATGATTGAGTGGAGATAAGAAAGAAGAAGAAAATATGAAAATTCAAAAAGTTTGAAAGTCCCACTTTCAAGGAGGCCACAAACTATAAATGCGAAACAAGAAGGAAAAAAAGAAATTTAAAACCGAAACAAGTCCGTCAGCAATTAAGAGAGCATGGGTTCATTGATCCTAGGTACAAGACTGATGTTAGTGGGATGATTCCAGGTTCTCTCCAGATATAGAATTGTTGTGATTCAATGTCAAGAATCATTCATAGCCTTACTGAAGAGAACACATGGGTTCATTGATCCTTAGTACAAGACTGATGTTTATGGGATGGTTACAAGTTCTCTCCAGATATAGACGCTTCATGAATCAATGTCAAGAATGATTCTTAGTTTTACTAAAGAGAACTCATGGGTTCATTGATCCTAGAGGCACAAGAGACTGATATAGACTCTTTTTGATTCAATGTCTAGAATTATTCGTGCCCCTACTAAAGAGAATATGGGCTCATTGATCCTTAGTATAAGACTGATTATCACGCCTCCAATATATAAAGTGTGAACTCCTGTGAGATAGGGGAAGAAGGATCTTGTGAGGGTTAGTGGTCTTTTTTTGGGGTCTTAGTAGACCTTTTCGGCCCTGTCTTAGCCTTCTGATGAACTGAATTTTTTCCAGAGATAGCAAACCGCATTTCTAATAACGTTGAACCATTTGGGACTTTCAGGCTAAGCTTGGTCTACTTTAATCCTCCTAATAGCTCTCCAGCATAGAATACTTTTACGTGAAGCCATTGTATAAGATATCTAAAATAGAACGAGCGCTATCAGGAATGATTGAATGTTTACATATTTAAAATTTCAATATGCTGGCATAAAGGGGTCAAGAAAGCTACCGGATGATGCTGCAAGTGACTTGATGAGCTGAAAGTTAGAGTGACTAATAAATCAAATTGGAGAATATTTGTCCATACAATCACCAAAAGTTGAACTCGTCTTGATGAATGCTAACAACATGAGTATCATATGATTATGATATATACCGAAGAGAAAAGAAACTATTACCCCAGTATCTTTTCCCAATTTGCATTCGTAGTCGTGTAGAAGGACTTGAATGGCATCTTGATCTCTCTGACCTCTACACTTGCATTTCAGTAAACACGGAGTGGATGCATTCTGCACATACACACGATTTTACATCTATGTATATACACATGGTTTTCATTGAATCTTTATGTCAAAAAATGTGTGTAATTTGTTTATACAGTAGAACCTCCATGAGAGGACACTCGAACTAGAGGATACCTCTCTCTGAAGGACAGTTTTCATTTACAAAATTTACATTTTTACTGGGGGGGTCGGTGGAAGGATGGTCTAAACCATTGGTTTTCGACCGCTACGACCCGGGTTCGATTCCCGCATTGGGCACTTTTTTCTGATTAAAAAAAAATGCGCCAATGGTCCCCGATTCTTGTAAAAGTACAACCCCACCAGTAAGTGCAAGTAACCAAACGGGGCTCTGGCACATTTGTAAGTTACGAACTGCTTTTCACATGTGTAGACATGTAGTGCACTTACAGTAAAAGCAGTCGCCTACTTCTACCCACCATGATTATCATGGCCTGTACCACGTGTACTAGGGATGAGCAAAAAAAAAAACACATTTTTACTATTTAACAACTCTCCGGTGAGAGGACAACTCTCTATAAAGGACACTTTGGTTCTGCAAATAAGTGTCCTTTATAGGTAGTTTCTACTATATTAGAGATGCCTTGCTGACATTTATAATTATTAGAAGAAAAAAAAGACTTAGGAGTAGTAGTAAAAATGCTTAGAATGTTCAACCCTACCGGGTTGTTGTGTTAGATTTACTTGAAGTCGTTTCTCTCTGTAGTGTAATCCTACAAACCCTGGAATGTAGGGTCCACGATGAAGCCAGCATGAAGTCGCAGATGGCTCGATCATCTGGCTTGGGACTTATTCCAGGTCTTATTGCTGTCACACCAAGTTTTCTTTGAGACCCAGCACTCTATAGAATCAAAGATGGAAATTTTGATAGGGGAATATCTTCTATATATATATATAAATGAATGTTTGTATGTTTGTTTGTATGTCCGGTATACAAATTCGTAGTAGTTCACTAATTCACACCAAAATTTCCATACATAGGTAAAAGAATACGGGGAAGACGATAGGCTATTTTTAAAAATATATAAATCAATTATTAAAACTATATATTTTTAGTCAGAAAATGATGATGACGATATTGCTGTATCATGTTTGATTATCAGATACAAAATTATATCGGTAAAAATACCTAAAAGCAGAGAACACGGGTAAAACCAGTTCATTATTTTGTACGCAGGAACAAAATTCTAACAGAAAAACATTCATTCGAGCAGAAAACAAAAGCCAGATCATCTTTCTATAAAAATATCGCTTCTCAGACACAAAGTTTGGAGCGGGACGTTTCACAAGAGTGACATCCACGGCGCCAATTTATAATTGTAACGAATAGTATTTGAAAATCAAAATAATATAATTTTCAAATATCGTTGTGAAAATTTACATATTTATTTTTATATTTTAAAAACACACAAAGTTTGGAGCGGGACGTTTCACTAAAGTGACATCCACGGTACCAATTTATAATTGTAACGAATAGTATTTGAATAAAAACATTTAATCGGGTAAAACCCGGGCATTGCCCGGGTCATTCGGCTAGTTGATCTATAAAAAGAAAGGTCACATCTCATAGACACATAGACATTAAAGCTAAATGCCAACGTCTCCGCAAACTAGTAGACTCAGGTCAGTAATAAAGCAACAACACCAGATTTGACAAATTCAAAACTCTCAAAGCTGGTGTTGTGGCTTTATCTCACAGACTTGAGTCCTCTAGTTTGCAGAGACGGTCAATAGTTGGCGCTTAATGCGCCTTATTATAATATAATATAAGCATATTATTGACAGAGACTGGCATCGTGCTTAAAAAATTGGACTAATATAGTATAGGCATTTTAGCACCGTACTTAGTTGATAAACATATTATTGGAAATTTGGTATCGTACCTTATTGTGATATTTTGCATTTTAAAAGGTAAGACAAGCTTATTATTGCCAATAAGCATCGTACTTAATTGATCAATGTATTATTGGCAATTTAGCATCGTAAAGATTTGGAAGAATATATTATTTTTAATTTGGTATCGTACCTTATTGTGATATTTTTGCATTTTAAAAGGTAAGACAAACTTATTATTGCCAATAAGCAACGTACTTAATTGATCAATGTATTATTTGCAATTTCTTATCGTAAAGATTTGGAAGAATATATTATTTGTAATTTGGTTCGTACTTAATTGTTAAGCGAATTTTGGTAATTTGGCATTTTAAAAGGTAGAACAAGCATATTATTGTCAATAAGCATCGTACCTAATTGATTAATGTATTATTGGCAATTTTTTATCGCAAAGATTTGGAAGAATATATTATTTGTAATTTGGTTCGTACTTAATTGTTAAGCGAATTTTGGCAATTTGGAATCTTAAATGGTAAGACAAGCATATTATTGTCAATAAGCATCGTACTTAATTGATTATCATATTATTGGCAATTTGACATCATAATTAGAAGATAGAACAAGAATATAATAAGAAATGTGGCATCGAATTTGAAAAAGATGGGAAGAGTAGAGAAACTCACGAGGTGAAGTCGAGGTGACAGTAGTAACAAGGATGACTGCTAGTAGGAAGGTAGCCAGTGCCATGTCTACGCCAGTGTCCAATCCATATCCCGGTGGATATAAGTACCTGAACACGGACAGGATCTCCGGGATTATTCCTGGACACGGACATACAGCCTATATATTGTTGCATCATGGTTAATGCACCTATTTTAAACTTTATTTATAGTATTATTTTCCATATATTTCAAATTTATATTTATTTATTTTTATAAAACATAATATTATTATGAAATATATTATGTACTATAAAATAATTTGTATTTTGATACACTGAATACCCAACCTGCTTTAAGCTTTGATGTGATAAATAAAGAGATACAGATTCTAGGTGTTACCTAAAAATATAGTTGTCTTATTATTGACTGGTTTAAACTTGTAGAATGGTTGAGACATGATCTGGAAAGATGCAAGACGCGTCTGAGGAGAGAATCAAGACTGAAGAATCTGCCAAACCGCAGCCTGGTGCAACAATATACAGGACTAGGAAAAGACCGATGGATGGATGCTTTAATCAAACAGGTTTCTGGATATGCGTTTCTTTTCATTTTATTAAATCAGTCTCAAGCTTTCAGGTATCTCTGCCATTCTACAGGAGACAATACATAAACGAATAAAACGCCGCCTGATGCCAAAACTGCCTTTTCTTTCTCTACAGGAGAAAATACATAAACGAATAAAACGCCTCTTGATGCTTTAATTAAATGAGAGCGTATCTCACATAAATATTTATCTTCAAAATTCAGATTACATCTCTTAAAATCAAGAGGTTTGTTATGTATTTTCATATACGTCTCTCTCTATACAACACACAGATCTTTTAAACTTCTTCAGATTTTCTATCGAAATATAAAGGATCTTTAAAAAAAAGTAAAAATAAATATCAGATAAAAGGTTTCTTTTAATTTTAAATTTGCAAGCTTTCGAGCAAATATACTGTTCTTCAACGGGCTGATATTCTATGTACAATCTCTAAATATCGAAAGCTTGCAAATTTAAACTTAATAGAAACTTTTTACCTGATATTTATTTTTACTTTTTAAAATAATTTCTGGGTAACAATTGCTCACATAAAGGATCTTACCGGGAATGTCAAATCAGTATATAGACGCGCTCGATATCAAATTAATGATTCCGATTTTTTAAATATGTTGCAAGGGATTAAAGATGATGCTACCAATAAAATCCTGAAACTAAACAACAGAACATGGAGTAGAGAGGTCCTTCTTCCCCCGCAAAGAAGAAAATGAGGTCGAATAAATCTAAAATTAAGACATTTATGATTGTTTTATTGATTGCAGTGGAATAACCCACCATTTATTCGCCCCCCTACTATACAGGCTTTTGAGGATCATTATATCTGGAAGCGTTGAAGCGACCTCTTCTTAAAATTTGACAGAAAAGACCAGGCATCGGGTGATTCTGTTACATGACAATGACTCACAAGACCATCACAATATCTAAGTTTCTGGAAAACATTCAATTCTTAAAAAATCTTCCCTATTCCCAGAAAAAAATATAACAGGTGACTTTTTTTCCTTTATCGAAAAAATATCTTCAATGAGGAAGGTTTTAGGTGAAATTGAAGATTTAAAGCATAATATGGAATTCAAACCTTTAACAATTTCACTCTAAAATAATTTTCAAACTATTTTGTTAGCCTGATTGAAAGAGAGATGGGAGATGTGTATATAAAAAAGAGGACTGTTTTGTATGGGGACAAACATTAAAAGGTGATTAGCGTTAATGAACGTTTAGAAATTTGCCTCGATACTTTTGTCTGATGATGGTAACAACGCTGTTGCCGTAACGTCATACACATTTTATTTATTTGGATTTGGTCTTGTTACTTTGTTTCTAATCTATAATTCAGAATGTTCCTTATCATTTTGAATTAGCCTAGAATTCTCTCTCTCTCTCTCTCTTGCTCTTTAGATCATCTTTAAATGGTTTTCCGATATATCTTTATCTATTAAATCCTATTTCAATAGAAAATAGTTGTTTTTTTTAAATTTTATTTATTTATATCAATTTAAAGCGCTATGCCCTCCTAGGGACACTTGCGCTGTCATACATGTATGCCTTTAAATTTGTTTATATTTTAGGCCGTGAATAGAATAGTCATAGATGTTAACAATGAGAAAGAGAGAAAAAAAACGAGAAAAAAAACTGTGTACAAAGAAAGAAGTGTCTGGCAATATGTGCAATAAGCGTACTATAAATTATCAGTTTCTTAAAAGATATTTGTTTCTATATAATTTGAAATATATCTACAAAAGATATTGATTTTAATATACATTTCTTTAATGTAAATTGAAATACTTGGATCTGTTACTTTTAATTTTTTTCGATTTTGTAGTCTTGAAAAACACGACAATCTAGTAAAAGATGTATTGAGGTTGTTCTTCATGTCTACAAAAACAACTCGAGTCTTCCACCGCTTTAATTCTTTTTAAAAAGCTTTAGAAATTTCCTTCTTAAAGTTCTTTTAAAATTTGCATATCGACACTCCAGGTATAAAATTGCAGCCTTATCAACCTGAAGGTTTGTTTATTTTTCAAATAACCGACTAATTCAGAACCTTAGCAGGCTCAACAAACGTCTCATTTATAAACCGTTGACGTTCAATGAAATCTTAATGTAGATCAAATATTTGAAGAGAATTACCTAGACCGATTTGCTTGAAGATCAGGATGACACCAAACAATCCTCCGTATGACAAACAACGACATACAAAACTGAGTAAAGGTGTCGCGAAACAACTTGTCATATGCTAAATAAACAGTCTTAAGGAGAAAATTGCAACATCCCAAGGTATTGCCAAGAATAATAAACCTGGATTACAATAGAAACTGCGATGACTCTCTATTTTTGAAGGTCAATATGTACTCTTAAATAGGCCATCTATACATCCTATCTCACTCAGCACTATGGCCATCATCAGAAGCCTATTGTACCTCCTTGCCGTCGTCTTCATCGTGGCTTTAGCCTATCCTATTGAAGGTATTTGTCTCTTTCTCTCTTTTCATACCTATCTGATAGTACTACATGTAGTACATGCTTGATAATTAATTATATGTAATGAGTTTCGACTACCTGTTCTATAAATACGCATGTTTTGTGATTTGAAATGTAAGGAAAGTTTTCATTGCGGGCTTAGCCTATCCTATTGAAGGTATTTGTCTCTTTCTATCTTTTTATACCTATCCGATAGTACTACATGTAGTACATGCTTGATTATTAATTATATGTAATGAGTTTCAACTACCTGTTCTATAAATACGCATGTTTTGTGATTTGAAATGTAAGGAAAGTCTTCATTGTGGACTTAGCCTATCCTATTGAAGGTATTTGTCTCTTTCTCTCTTTTCATACCTATCTGATAGTACTACATGTAGTACATGCTTGATAATTAATTATATGTAATGAGTTTCGACTACCTGTTCTATAAATACGCATGTTTTGTGATTTGAAATGTAAGGAAAGTTTTCATTGCGGGCTTAGCCTATCCTATTGAAGGTATTTGTCTCTTTCTATCTTTTTATACCTATCCGATAGTACTACATGTAGTACATGCTTGATTATTAATTATATGTAATGAGTTTCAACTGCCTGTTCTATGAATACGCATGTTTTGTGATTTGAAATTTAAGGAAAGTCTTCATTGTGGGCCTAGCCTATCCTATTGAAGGTATTTGTCTCTTTCTATCTTTTTATACCTATCCGATAGTACTACATGTAGTGAATGTTTGATAATCAATTATATATCAATTATGTAATGAGTTTCGACTGCCTGTTCTATAAATACGCATGTTTTGTGATTTGAAATGTAAGGAAAGTCTTCATTGTGGACTTAGCCTATCCTATTGAAGATATTTGTCTCTTTCTCTCTTTTCATACCTATCTGATAGTACTACATGTAGTACATGCTTGATTATTAATTATATGTAATGAGTTTCGACTGCCTGTTCTATAAATACGCATGTTTTGTGATTTGAAATGTAAGGAAAGTCTTCATTGTGGACTTAGCCTATCCTATTGAAGATATTTGTCTCTTTCTCTCTTTTCATACCTATCTGATAGTACTACATGTAGTACATGCTTGATTATTGATTATATGTAATGAGTTTCGACTGCCTGTTCTATAAATACGCATGTTTTGTGATTTGAATGTAAGGAAAGTCTTCATTGTGGACTTAGCCTATCCTATTGAAGGTATTTGTCTCTTTCTCTCTTTTCATACCTATCCGATAGTAGTACATGTAGTGAATGCTTGATAATCAATTATATGTAATGAGTTTCGACTGCCTGTTCTATAAATACGCATGTTTTGTGATTTGAAATGTAAAGAAAGTCTTCATTGTGGGCTTAGCCTATCCTATTGAAGGTATTTGTCTCTTTCTCTCTTTTTATACCTATCCGATAGTAGTACATGTAGTACATTCTTGATAATCAATTATATGTAATGAGTTTCGACTGCCTGTTCTATAAATACACATGTTTTGTGATTTAAAATTAAAGGAAAGCTTATTTTATAAGGTATGTGTTATAAAATCCTTATTTTCTTGCCATTTACTGGTTAAGATGAGATTTGTTGTTTTAGTAACACTATTTGGATTGTCATTTGTTACTTTTTATTAGTAATTATGTAAGATGTGTTATTAGAAATTACTGGTTTGATTGTGATTTGTTACTTATAATTAATGATTGGGCAAGATGTATTTTTAAAATTACTGGTCGGATTGTGATCTGTTCATTGCGATTATACACTGATTATAAAATAAAAGGATTTAAAAGCGCGAATGTTTCTTTTATACATAAAACGAACTTCTACTGTCCTTACTGCGATGAAAAAATATATTGGGAGGGCTTGACTCATCAGTGGTGAACCCTCCCAGCGGTTTCGCCAATTTACCGCTGGGAGGGTTCACCACTGATGAGCCAAGCCCTCCCAATATATTTTTTCATCGCAGTAAGGACAGTAGAAGTTCGTTTTATGTATAAAAGAAACATTCGCGCTTTTAAATCCTTTTATTTTATATGTATAGATGGCGCGTTATTGCTTTGTATTAATATACACTGATTGGGTAAGATGTGTTACTAAAAATTACTGTTTGGATTTGTTACTTGTATTTACTGATTGGGTAAGATATGTCAATAGGAATTACTGGTTGAATAGTGGAGTTAATAGAAGACATTTAATTAACAATGTTTCTTTCAAAGTTTTTTTTTTTTTTTTGGCTTTTGATCTGACGTTTTATGTGGCTCATTGACCATCATATCAGGTTTATAATACAATTATTTCACAATTAGTTTTATACACGCATTAATAATGTTTAAATATCTCATCTATTTAACTTTAACTTTATTTGACATCCTATAATGCGATATCCCAAACTCAGGGATATTTGCGTCAATACATTTCTAACATCATATCAAATTGGCTATATACAAGGAGAAAGGAGAAAAAAACAAACAAACATACAAAAGCAATTCTCTCAAATTTCCTTCTCTCTTTTTCCCAGTATAAAAGATAGTTATATGTATATATATATATAATTTTAATAAAAATGTAACTTATATCAATGGAAACAAAATTTTAATACATATTTTCACAATCTTTAAAATTTCTAATGATTCTTTTCTGACAGCTTTTCTAACTTCAAACAATTTTAAAAATAAGATTTCCTAGAAGAGGGAAGGTTACTTTTAGAACAATGTCGGCGGGTCCCTGGCAGACAGATGTTACATCCACACATGTGCGCTATCTCTAGGGAGCGGCAGACGCCACTTTGAATAAGTAAGTAAACAACCTCCTTCTATGTTATCTAATATTAATTTAATTATACAGTTTAATGGTCGAAGAGAAATCAATCCATAATGAAGTAAGGGTGAAATGGGATGTGGTATTTTCATCTGAAGAGCCCTGGTACCACAGATTTCTCTCTCCAATAGATTTTCCAATCTCCTTTTGTGTAATGTCCTGGTCTACCATTAGGGTTCCAAAAAATAATTTCTAATAGGCAAAGATTTAAAATATGTTTATCTATCCTTAACTAGGCAAAAACATTATATCATATTATTCTTACTCTTAGGAAAAAAAAAATCTAAAATTATATAGGAAAAAAAAATTATATAAAAAAATTACAAAAACTATTAATTAACTAAAAAAAATACTAACACCCTTTCAATTCTCTACCTGTTTGAAATAAAAGTGTATGGTTCTTTCTTTATCTCTTTCCTCTCTTTTACTAAAAAATAAATATATAATCATTATAAATCTCTTCTTTATTCCTATTTATTTTAAGAGTATGTCTAAATGACGGGTAAAAGCCGATGCTAAAAGACGTTACGTTGTTAAATCTTCTTTTCTTGTTAAATTTTCTTTTTATTTTTCAAAATTTTTTTTATCTAAAATAAAAACATATTATTCTAACATATAATTACAGTCTACTCTCGTTATAACGCCACCATCCGGATTTTGCAAAAAAGCGGCGTAAGGCGAGGGTGGCGTTGTATCGAACACGTTTAAATTGTGAAATTTAAAGATACAATAAATTATTTATAACAATTACTAAAAACAACTTATACCCTAAGTCAATATATAGAATGCCGGCATTAATTAATTAATATGACAAATTGGAATAATTAATTTATTTTTATTCATTAAAAAGTAATTACATTTTCTTGAAGAAGTCTGTGATCACAACTTGTGTTTTCTCTCCCTCACTTATGGCATAGACACGGCGTAACAAATCCGCAGATAGATTGACGTCGTCAGATGTTGCTCTCTTGGAGTGCTCAAGAAACAACAAAACTGTCTCAGCAGGTGTTCTGGCTTCCCTTAACGATGGTAGGCGCTGGGTCACTGTTGCATCATCATCCTCGCCAAGTTCTTCTTTCGCTGTAACAGTGGACACCAGAAAATTGTCATCTGTTAGCTTCATTTCCGCGTCCTGGGAATCATCAACCAGTTGAAACTCCCTTTCAGTCATCAAATTCTCTGGTGTAATAGCGAAGATGTCGCGAATGCGATCGAGCAGATTTCCATAATTAAGAGGCTCAACTGCAGCAGTAGAAGTGAAGCGAATAATGCCTGTGCGATTCCAGCAGTTGCTGATGGAATCAGGGCTCACAGAATCCCAAGCCATTTTACAATAGCGCACAGCGTAATCCAGACGTAATCCTGTGGGTAGATGGGCATCCGCCAATTCCACCATTTTCTGGAGTTGAAACTTGCGACATTGAGCCTTGAAACTTTTGATGATGCCACTATCCAGTGGTTGCAGACTGGCAGTCATATTTGGTGGAAGGAAGTGTATCTTTATGTTGCTGAGACCATCATGAGGGACGCAGTGAGACATAGCGTTATCTAACAACAGTAGGATACGACGTCCTTCAGAGACAAGCTGCTTGTTGAACTGCAGTAGCCATTCTTGAAAGATGCTAGAGGTCATCCATGCTTTGCTGTTAGATGTGTAAGTGCAGTAGAAGTGTGGACTAAAGTTTCTGAAGCATCGAGGCTTTGCCGATTTTCCAATAATCAGCAATCGCCGCTTGTCTGTTCCAGTAGAGTTGCAGCACAGTAGAACAGTGATTCGTTGCTTCATCCTTTTGACACCACGGCAGTTTTCATCTTTGTGAGCAAGTGTTCGGTCAGGAATGAGCTGAAAAAATAATCCTGTTTCGTCTGCATTGTATATGTTAGCTGGATCATATCCGGAGTTCGCCAGAATACTGTTCAAATTTGTAAGATGTTCATCAATGATAGCTGGAGAAATCGATGCGCCTTCCCCACAGAGCCGTCGTTGCGAAATATGGAATCTCCCTTTAAATCGCTGCAGCCACCCACTGCTGTACGCGAAATTTTCTGGTACGTCCAAATGCTCGCCAAGTTTTTTTGCCTTTTCTCTTAAGAGATCTTCAGTAATAATAATATTATTGGCACGCTTTTGGGTAAACCAGTTGAAGAGAGCGTCTTCCAAGTCACTAAATTTTCCGACTCTTTGTCTCTTTGAAGAACCAACACTATAATTTTCCCACTTCTCAGCCTGAGTGAGAATATCACGGACAGTTGTACAGTTGTTCGTGGAAGTGAGAAACGTTTTCCAATCTCATTCTTCGACATCGTAGGGTTATTTCTTGCCAACTGGCATATCTCCTTCTTCTTTTCAATGGTGATCGACTCACGTTTACGCTTTTGGGAACTCATGATACGACAATAAAGTTGTTGTGTTGACGTTAGCAAAAGATGAAGCGACTGTGTATGTCCCAGGAACAAGCAGGAAAAGGGTCTACTGGCTGTTCACACAATCTGTTATCTGTTGTGTCAACAGCAAACAAAGTCCGGCGCCGTTGGCGTAAAAAAATGCAGACAAGAAAGGGGGAGCGGGAGGGGGGGGGG
Organism: Cordylochernes scorpioides; assembly: GCA_030710605.1. Taxonomy (NCBI): domain Eukaryota; kingdom Metazoa; phylum Arthropoda; class Arachnida; order Pseudoscorpiones; family Chernetidae; genus Cordylochernes; species Cordylochernes scorpioides. The sequence goes on from CP092867.1 coordinate 29,465,404, forward strand.
GGGTGAGGGACGTTGTGAGCGGCGCTATAACGAGTGGTTTTTGCTACTTGGGATACGAAAAATCAGCGGCGGAAGGCGAACAGCGAGGGAGTGGCGTTATATCGAGAAAAATACATTGATGTCGATTGGGACAATACGAAAAAGCGGCGTAAGGCGAGGGTGGCGTTATATCGAGTGGCGTTATAACGAGAGTAGACTGTACTTTTATTACATTTTTCTCTCCTAAATAAGATATAAAAATAATACATATAAACAACTTTTTAATCTCATCTAACTTAAACACAAAAATAATTATCAACTTTTATCTTATATATATATATATATTTTTTTTTTGAAAATAGAGCAATCCATATTTAATTCATTAGATAATAAAAATGCATATATTGGTTTAATAAAATATATGCATTTTTATTATCTAATATATATATATATATATATATATATATATAACTATATATATATATAACTTGAGGATGTAATAGAAGTAAAGGATTTTTTTTTTCTCTCTCTATCTACAAATTAATAACATTTTACAAATTTTATAATTTGTATTTAAATGATCATAATAGTGAAGATAATTTTAATACAAAACTGGACTATAAAATTAAATAACTATTTATTATTATTATATATATATATATATATATATATATATACTAGCCGAATGACCCGGGCAACGCCCGTGTTTTACCCGATTGAATGTTTTTATTCAAATACTATTTGTTACAATTATAAATTGGCGCCTTAAATAAATGCATATGCTAGTTAATAACTATAGCCTATGTGCTTTATCTGTCTATGTACTGTTGGCTTCCGTAGGCGTCTCTTACAGGGAAAAAGAAAGAGAGGATTCCATTTGGTGTTTAACTAATATATGCATTTATTTAAGGAGCGACCCGCTCCAACACAATAATTACATAAACGAAAAGGCGAGTGGGGGGGGCAAAGGTGGCGTGACCGTAGCCAACCAATAGGAGGGCGCCATTCCAAAAAAAAGCAAACAGTGACAGAGATGAAAACTGATGACTGATTGTTGATTAGGAGATGAGGAATGACGCTCGTAACTGTATATAGAATATATCTACAAATTTGATTAAAATTTTTAAATGTTCTTTTCTCATCTACGAATTCATGTATCTATTTATTTTTTAATTTATTTCGTCTCAATTTACAGGTGTTACATTCGAGCACAGCTCGCGAGTCACCTTGTCCTGGCTATTTACACATGGCGAGTTGGTGGAGTAGAGGTGGTCCCCCCGGACCTTGCAGGGTATCTATTTAAAGAGCTGCGTGTTATTTTTATACTGGATTCATACATTTATAGTCTTGAATAAAATCTTGATTTTATTTTGTATTCAACATTTTATTTTCAATATAACAAATTTAATAACGTTTACTGTTATTAAATATTCACAAATTCTATGCAATGATTTATTAGTTACCCATTTTGTTATACTTTTGCAAATTTTATATTTATCTCAATAGTAGAACAATGCCGTGAAATATTCAATAACGTTCAATATATTTAACGCTGTATGATTTACATTTCATTTATGCAAAGCTATCATACACAGATGTGTACAATATAGTTCCCTATCTTCAATTGAGCACTATTCTTGTATATTCATACAATGATAATATATGATTATAATGAAACTACTATACTACTCCTATATGTATTCAAATCCAAATAACGAGAAATCATTCGAGTGAATATATAAGCAGCTCTCTTTTTGACTAGCCTTTAATGGTGAATATGAGATTATTGAGAGATAGAGTAGTATTTTATTAACCATTAACCGGATTGTTTCATTTGAGATTTTATAAAGTTTTTCTAGATTTCGGACTGCTTATATTTTCATCTTGACAGTCAGGCTTATGTATTGTAAAAGAGCAGAAGGATGGTATTTATTCGCAAAAACGGCGCATCTTACTTTTTCAAAAATGATTAAATGGCATTTATCGAATTCTTTTAAACAGGAAAGCATTGATTTTCATGAGTGAAACGCTCAACGAAAAGCGCTAATCAAAGAATAAGCTACTATGTAAATGATAACAAAATCATAGTTTCTACAGGTAAACTCCGTATAATTGGTATAATTGTATAACGAATCACAAGTTTTACGGAGGAGCATCTTTTATTATACTTGAGCTAGCTTTCGAACCTTTCGGTTCTTCAACAGGCGTGGCTAGTATGACTATACTAACAGGGTATAAGCGCGCTTGAGCCATTATATACAACATATAAATTTACATGCGAAGTGATATTTCAAATATAATTAAAATAGAAATAGGAATTATGACTATGAAATATAAAATAAAACTATGCAAATGAACTTAAAGATTTTTAAAATTTAGAAATTTTTTTTTTGGAAAATACATTTATATACGCTAAAGGTTAAGTAAAATTATGATATTCACTGTATGCAAGTAGTGTGACACTTTAAAAATTGTAAAGTTTAAAACCAGTATAATTTAAAACACCTCAACACAGAAAAGCCAAGCGGGGGTCCACTCCAACCCGACCACACACCAGAGCATATCACGGGATAACTATTGAGATATTATATGATATATTTCCGGTAGATCTATTTTCCTATTGATGCTGTTTGTTTGTGATGATATGATGGATTCCAGTACCAATCTGTGCTGCTTATTGTTTATGTGTTGATATAGGACTTTGGGATGATCTAAGTTAAAGTTATGGCCAGTGTTTGAAATATGTTGGTATATAAGTGACTTCGGGTCTCTATTGTTTATGTTTCGTTTGTGTTCGGTAATTCTGATATACGCGGTTCTGCCAGTCTCCCCCACATAGGAGGCTGGGCAATCCTGTTATACTTTTGCAAATTTTATATTTATCTCAATAGTAGAACAATGCCGTGAAATATTCAATAACGTTCAATATATTTAACGCTGTATGATTTACATTTCATTTATGCAAAGCTATCATACACAGATGTGTACAATATAGTTACCGCGTATACTACTCCGGTGGAGTGGATGGGATTGCTGGGTGTGTCTGCTTTGGTGATAGGATTCCTGAGGAGGGCAGCAAGATTGGGGGGGGGCTGTTAAAATAAACTTGGATACCATATGGGCGAAGGATTCTGGAAATGGTAACAGAGAACGAGGAATATGGAAGATAGCAAACGGCTCTATAAGTCGTGGAGGTCCTCGGAGCAGTGGGATCAAACGTGTGTTTATCTATGAATTTTCCCGGGTATCCTGCAGTGGTTAGAAGGGTGGTAATTCTGTTTTTTTTCTATGGCTTTGAATATAGGTAATGAGCAATGCGTATGTATTCTTTTGGTTAAGGTCCTGACTGTATTTATTTTATAGGCTACCGGGCTATTGGAGGAGAAATGGGTGTATAGGGGTGGGATATTCTTTTTGTGATAAACTGCTGTGTGTAATCTGTGTGGAGTGCGAATAATGAGGATGTCCAGAAAAGGTAATACTAGGTTTGTTTCTGTTTCATATGTGAATTTGATGTCTGCGTGAAAGGAATGTAGAGTGTTAAGAATAGGTTGGAGCTTATTCGGTTTGAGTATACAGAAGATGTCGTCCACATACCTCCTCCAATAATGGATGTCGGAAGAATGCGTCTGATTGATCCACTGGTCCAAGGACCCCATCACGACAATGGGCAGCCCTCTTTCATCCATAGTTGCTGAAGTCGTGATGGGGTCCTTGGACCAGTGGATCAATCAGACGCATTCTTATTTATTTATTTCCTCTCAAATTTACAGTGTACCATTCGAGCATAAAGCTCACGAGTCACTTTGTCGTGGATGTTAGGCATCAAGAATTTCTAAAAAATGGCCTTCAGAACTGACTGGAAGGTCACAGTTCAGGTAGAGTGAAGTCCAGGTCTTTTATGTCTTGGATTGAGGTCTCCATCAAATTGGAACAATTCTTTTATAACTGGATTTTGGGAAGTAGAGAGTTTTAGATATAATTTCTGGGTCGAGGATATGTATATTTCTTCTATATTAGGCTGGTTTAAGTCCTGCTTTAAAATTGCATTTGATAGATTAAATGGGGCATTTACAGTACTTCTTAAACAAATTCTCATGAATGCATCTATTCTTTTCCTATCAGTCAAGGTTATGTATTTAAACCATACAGGCAATGCGTATGTTACTATAGGGAGAATACAGCTTCTGTATAAAGTAAATTTTTGGTTAACAGATAAACCACTTTTTGAACTGAACATGTTGGATAATGAGGCTTTGGCTATTTTAGATTTTCTTATTATATCCTTCACGTGGCTGGTGAATTTCAGTTTAGAATCGAAAGTGACTCCCAAATATTTGACCTGCTGGGTCCAATTTATGGGAGATGAGTAAATTATAAGATTTGTCCTGGGTGTGAACTTGAAGCTATTTTGTGGAGGAAAGATAATTGCTTGAGATTTCTTTGGATTCAGAATGAGTTTCCATTTATCACACCAATTGCAAATGATTTCAAGATAGTTTTGTAGGCGGGAAATTAAAATATCTGGGGAACGCGAGCTGGATAACAGGGCAGTATCATCAGCGAAAAGAGCTAGTCGGCATTGTGGGATATGTGGAATATCATTGATGTATAAATTGAAAAGTATAGGACTCAATATTGAGCCTTGAGGAACACCAGATTCTATTTGCCGAGGACTTGATATATATGTTCCAAATTTTACGGAGAACGTTCTATCCTGAAGATAATTCTCAAGGAACTTGATGAATTTCTGAGGAAAGTTATAAGAAGTTAATTTAATGATGAGGCCTCTGTGCCAAACCATATCGAAAGCTTTTTTTAAGTCTAAAAGCACTACTCCAACAGCTTCGTTAAGGGATTTGCGAGTTTGTATGAAATCAATAACTGTAATCAATTGGTGAGTTGTTGAATGATTTGCTCTAAACCCAAATTGCTGAGGAATTAGAACATTTCTTGTATCTATATAGGTCTGGAGTCTTTTAAGGATGATCCGCTCAAATATTTTTCCAAATATTGGCAAGAGACTAATTGGCCTAAAATCATCCAGGGATTTAGATAGTTGCTTTTTTGGTATGGGAATAACTATAGCATGCTTCCATATCTTTGGAAAGTAGCAAAGATTAATAGATGCATTGAAGATGCTAGTTAAAAATACAACCCATTTTATAGGTAGGTTTTTGATTAATTTGGTAGTTATTTCATCGTGACCAGGCGCCTTGTTTGCAGAAAGTTTTGTTATTTCTTGTTTTACTTCTTGTGGTGATGTAAGTTTCAAAATATTTTCGTTGTTATCAAGAGTCATTCGAGTTTCATTTAAGGTTGGATGATTTGTTAGGACTTCTTTTGAAACTATGGAAAAGTGTTTTGAGAAATTAAATGCCAAAGCCTTGCCAATTTCTTCATCTGAATGTAGAATATCACCATCTACATTAATATTTTTAATTTCCGATTTTTTTCGAGTTGACTTCACTAGTCTCCAGAAGGTATTTGGAGTATTTATCGCGCTGTTGATAAGATCATTTTGACTTTGCTGATTGTACTTTTTTAATATAATATTCACTTTCTTTTGAAAATGTAGATAAATTTCTCTGTGTCTGGGGTCCCATGTTGACTGCCATTTCTTTCTAGCTTTATTCTTTTCTCTGATAATGTTTTTAATAAAAATAGGCACATGCGGTTTAACTATGGGAGAAACTATTGTATTTTTAGAATAAGTATTAAGAATGGTTTTGTTGAGGGTTCCAATTTCAAGATCAATATTTATAGTAGAATTTAAAGGGGATCTGGGAGGTGGATTATTGATTAAATCTTGCTGAAAATATATCCAGTTTGTGTTCTTATTTACTTTCATAGAAAAATCATATTTAGGACATGCCAGCCTTAAAACCACAGGTAAGTGATCAGAAGATAATGCATCTACTGTGGTAATTTCAAAATTCCACGGCACATTTTTGAAAACCGCAAAGTCCAAGAAGTCAGGATGACCAATATGACTGTAGTGAGTAGCCAAGGAAGGAGCTATTATGTCCAACCCTGCAGATTCCGAAAACTCATGGAGAACCATTCCACTCGGATTACTTTTACTAGAGCCCCATAATGGATGTTTGGAGTTCCAGTCTCCTGCAGCGATGACAAGATTATTTTGAAATAATTTACTCAAATCCTCACATTTCAATAGTTGATCTGGTTTGCGATAAACAGAAGAAATTTGCAGGCTGGTTTTTCCATCAGGTTTAAATACTATAGTAGTATTTTCCAAATAATCAGTCTTAACAATAATCTTTCTATACTTGAAGAAATTTCTGAGGATAATAGCCGTTCCTCCTCCTCTCCCAATAAGACGGTCCATCCTAATAACGTCGTAATTTCTAAGATTAAGAGTTTTAGAATTTTTCAAATGAGTTTCTGAGATTAGTGCTATATCGATTTCATTATATTCCAAAAAATAGAGTAGTTCATCTTTTTTAGTTAAAAATTCCATTGGCATTCCAGATTACTAATTTTAAAATCATATTTGTATTCATTTTAGAACTTCGCCAATAATGCTTAATAGCTTTTCGCAAAGAGTTTTAATATTTTGATTCACAAAGTTTTGTTTCGATACACTTGCATAACTAGGCTTAAAGGTACTTTCCTGCACTGCGCTGTTGTCTTTGGTAACATTGCTATGAATATATGAAGAAACCTTGGGAATTTGTGGTCGTTGGTTAAGAGACTGGTTGGGAATTTTTGGGAACGCAGGGCAGCCACGATAATTGGCCGTGTGAGCTTGCCCGCAGTTTACACACTTGGGTGAATATTGCTTCGATTTTTTCGGGCAATCTTTGGTATGATGAGCTTCGGCGCATTTGACACATTTAGGTTTTAGAAAGCAATTCAATTGCCCATGGCCAAACCCTTGACAATTGAAACATTGGGTGACCTTTTTGGGAGATCTGAAGGATTCAACGACCACTTTCTGGTACAGCAGGTCAGTCAGATTATAAATATTCTTGTTGGAATCATATTTTGGAAGTTCAACAAGAACTATGTTCATTGGCTGCTTTGACGATTGGCGGTGAAGCCTTTTTACTGAAGCCTCTTTAAAGCCTAAGTGGGATAATTCAACTGCAATGTCTTCAATTTTAAAGCTGGTTGAAACGCCTTTTATGACTACCTTTAAAGGTTTTTCTTCTTGTAATTTATAGGAGTAGCCGCCGTTATTTAAACGAACATATTCACGGATCTTTTTAAAGTCTCCTATATTCTTAGCTTTGAAAATATGCTTAGGTCCTGATATGGTGGCTTGGAATGGTTCATCAGCTAAGTTGTTTAGTTCTTTACAAAGCAATTTCCAATCGTTCACATTTTCAACAATAACAGGAGGAATTCTGATTTTTCTACTTTTTGGGACATCACACCAAGGTCCTTCCTCATCGTGACCCTCCGCCAATTCGTCCAAATCATTTATATTATTACGGCTCTGGTTGTCTAATTGAATTCTAGGATTCTTTGGATTTTCTTCATCATCAGAGGATGAAATGCAATGTTCTTTTGATTGTCGTTGTCGTTTTCGTGCAGTAACTGCCTCATCTTCAAAAACATATGGGATTTGACAACGATCTAAAATTTGTTTTAAAAGCGTGGCATCAATTGTGCATAATTTTTCTCCATTCAGGCCTTTTTTTGTTTTTATATAAATTGGAGTCGGGACTTCTGATTGCTCTATTTCTTCCGCCCATAATAATTTCCTGTTATCATCAGACATTTTTAATATATTTACTTATTTAAAGAAAAGAAAACAATTTGAATTTAAATTTTGTGGAGGAAACAAATCCCTTGCATCCTTGCTGGCTCGTGCGCGCGTATCATCCGACATCCATTATTGGAGGAGGTATGTGGACGACATCTTCTGTATACTCAAACCGAATAAGCTCCAACCTATTCTTAACACTCTACATTCCTTTCGCGCAGACATCAAATTTACATATGAAACAGAAACAAACCTAGTATTACCTTTTCTGGACATCCTCGTTATTCGCACTCCACACAGATTACACACAGCAGTTTATCACAAAAAGAATATCCCACCCCTATACACCCATTTCTCCTCCAATAGCCCGGTAGCCTATAAAATAAATACAGTCAGGACCTTAACCAAAAGAATACATACGCATTGCTCATTACCTATATTCAAAGCCATAGAAAAAAACAGAATTACCACCCTTCTAACCACTGCAGGATACCCGGGAAAATTCATAGATAAACACACGTTTGATCCCACTGCTCCGAGGACCTCCACGACTTATAGAGCCGTTTGCTAGCTTCCATATTCCTCGTTCTCTGTTACCATTTCCAGAATCCTTCGCCCATATGGTATCCAAGTTTATTTTAACAGCCCCCCCAATCTTGCTGCCCTCCTCAGGAATCCTATCACCAAAGCAGACACACCCAGCAATCCCATCCACTCCACCGGAGCAGTATACGCGGTTTCTTGCCAGGATTGCCCAGCCTCCTATGTGGGGGAGACTGGCAGAACCGCGTATATCAGAATCACCGAACACAAACGAAACATAAACAATAGAGACCCGAAGTCACTTATATACCAACATATTTCAAACACTGGCCATAACTTTAACTTAGATCATCCCAAAGTCCTATATCAACACATAAACAATAAGCAGCACATATTGGTACTGGAATCCATCATATCATCACAAACAAACAGCATCAATAGGAAAATAGATCTACCGGAAATATATCATATAATATCTCAATAGTTATCCCGTGATATGCTCTGGTGTGTGGTCGGGTTGGAGTGGACCCCCGCTTGGCTTTTCTGTGTTGAGGTGTTTTAAATTATACTGGTTTTAAACTTTACAAATTTTAAAGTGTCACACTACTTGCATACAGTGAATATCATAATTTTACTTAACTTTTAGCGTATATAAATGTATTTTCCAAAAAAAAAAAAAATTTTCTAAATTTTAAAAATCTTTAAGTTCATTTGCATAGTTTTATTTTATATTTCATAGTCATAATTCCTATTTCTATTTTAATTATATTTGAAATATCACTTCGCATGTAAATTTATATGTTGTATATAATGGCTCAAGCGCGCTTATACCCTGTTAGTATAGTCATACTAGCCACGCCTGTTGAAGAACCGAAAGGTTCGAAAGCTAGCTCAAGTATAATAAAAGATGCTCCTCCGTAAAACTTGTGATTCGTTATACAAAAATCATAGTTATCTATCATGGTTACGGGCTTTAGCTCTCATCAGTACAGAAGCGGCAACACAATTTCATAACATCATTTGAGACGAATTATCAAATCGGCCGAGAGTTTGCTAAAGAGGTGTTTAATTGGTGAAGAATACAATGCTAAAGTGCGGAATGATAGCATTATGTGTTGTGACCTTCTTACTTTTTTCAGGAAAGATCAAACGAGAGTTGTTTGAATATATATATTATTTATTTATTGAAAGGTCGAGGTATTTTTGGCAGATAAGTTGATATATCTTCATAATTTTATGTGGATTAAAGAGAACTAAAATATTAATTTGTTCAATGGGATGTGCAGAAAGTACTACGGTTGATACTTCGGAACCAACAACGACCGAAGGAGCTAAGTTAGAAGTAGAAGGAGAGCTTCGCGATGAACCAACCAACGCTTCTACAACGAATGCAGTGACGGAGGCATCCACAACAGAAATGCATCCGGAAATTCCACAACGGAAAAGGTGTCCGAAGAATCCACAACGGAAAAGGTGTCCGAAGAATCCACAACGGAAAAGGCGTCCGAAGAGTCCACAACGGAAAAGGCGCACGAAGATTCAACCACTGAAAATGCGATCTTGGTGGTAAAGAGACAGGCGACTGAAGATTCGACGACAGAATCAAAATCGACCGAGGAACCTGAGAGAGAAAAAGAGGATAGCTCAGAGGAAAGCATCGAACGGAAGAAAGGAGACTGCATCGAGGACAACACCTGGTTGGGAATTCTGGACGTCTTCGAGATTACCGTCCAGGTGAACAATGCCACCGTGATCACTACAGCCACGGAGGGACAAACCCTATAAATCTATTCAATAAATGTTTCCTTCTGTTCGATTAATTCATTTAAAGAGTCATTCCAAGTAGACAAAATACACTCATGGAAAAAATTTAAGGAAGTTGTACCTTTTATCATGTATATCGGGATTCAGACAATAACTCTGAAATATATTTAATACACAGTGATCTTTGTGAAAAAAAGAGCATCTCCTTATCGTGCAACTGAAAGTTGCTGATGGCTTGCGCCATAAGGAGATGCTCTTTTTTCATAATTATGCACCATATCCCAGTACAATATCACATTTGTCTATTTTTTCACACAGTGATCTTTATTGAAGACACTCGAAATAACCGAGTGTGAGAAAAATTACCTTGGCCTTCTTCAAAAAACAGATAACAGGAGATATCAAAGACTTTACACTTCCTTTAGTTGTGTCCATGAGTGTATTTCAACCGACCCCTATCGCATATCATAAACTGAACATATGGAACAAAATAAAAACTATATATTTCACACCTGAAAGTAATCACACAAACAAACCTTTATTAAGACTTTCCGTCTTATACAGACGATCATCCTGTGAGAGATGAATCTAAAAAGAAATGAGAAGCAGGGGAAGAAATTGAATCCTCGCTCAGAAAAGAGAGGAAAAAAAAAAGGTTGAAGGAGATTTTAAATTAAAAAAATAATAATAATAATAAAACAGGGAAAAAATATCTATGTACAAAAGTTGAGACTATAAACCTGAAATTAATCAAAATATCGACATCAAATTTCATGTCCTAAATTTTTTCCAATAATTTTCAGCATCATGAAGATAAAGGTTGCTTCCGGCCGGCACATTTATAGCTCTTAGAATTGAAGATACTTCGGCCACCAAATCTTTTTATTATCTCGAAGTTTCGACAAAAATATTTTGTCCTCGTTAGGAACAAATAAAATCCTGACGAGGACAAAATATTTTTGTCGAAACGTCGAGATAATAAAAAGATTTTCTGGTACAGTGGCACGATGGAAATGTTACAGTCAAATAATCTTGAAGACAGTGGTATCCAAACAAATATTGCGTTCACTTCTTTTTCTACGAGAACTTATTTTTTTCTGTTACCCGCGGCGAAGAAGATTGCTGTTTCCTTGAAGGTAGTCTGGCTCAGAAGCTCAGCAAGAACTTAAACCGAACCGGACGCAATGTGCTCTTCTCAGAACATATGTCCTCGTAGATGCATGCATCGTCCCAAAAAGCATCAGTCGCGATGACCTTGAATATTCCGATGCCACTTGACTTGAATATGGGGAAAAGAAGCAATGAAAGACTACTCGTATGCTTTCGATGTTGACTGGCGCCGAAGGTGACAACCTTTAGTTGTAATAGAGTTCTTTTTTCCAATTAGAGTGAGGCCAGAAGCGCGGTCACAAAAGGGGAACAGGATATTTTGCTGTTAAATGCTCATGCAGAAGTCACACACACAACATTGACATTAAGTATTATTGCATTAGTGGATTGTATGAAGGCGACATCCATTGAATACTGCACAAAGAAGCAGTCAGCCCAATACTATGACTGAGAGATATAAATTCTCGTTCTTTACTTATACCACGTCGTAAAAAATCTCATTGCATACATATGATCTGATATCATCAATTTTATGTTGAGATTAATTTAAGGGGCTGCTATATTCAATAAACATTGGTTTATGGTTATCATTTATTCATATTCAATAAATTCTTCTATAAGATTGAAAATTAAAATAAATAAAATAAATAGTTTTTCGTCGAAGGAAGTTGAATGTATTAAATAGGCTCTTTTTGTTGTTGTTGTTGCTAACGGGCCTAATGAAGTTGTTGATATTTGGACTCGTAGGTCCTATTCACTCCCCAATCTGTACAGGTTGATTGCCAGATAGCTGTTTCCTGTGCCTCTAATTCTCACATTTGCTTTGGCGCAGGACAGAAGTAGTGATGCAATAATGACGATGAAGATAATACCATAAAAATCTTCTGTATAAATTATTAAATTACCAATTTTGGGCTCTCTGAAGTCAGAACTAAAAAAAGAAACTTTCCTTTTAGAAATCGTAGTTTTATTGCTAATAACTTCAGCTATATATCAGGACATAGAGAACCTTAGAACTCCATACAAACTATGATAGTACGGTAGTTCGTACATAAGGTAGTTGACACCTGTCGGTATTAATGATATTTGTCATATTCTGGTTAGATTTAGGTCACTTAGAAATCTAGAGACTCGTCTTTCGGATGAATGGTCCAACACGACTGTACGCCTTTTCATCTTAATCAGAGTTTTCATCATCAGGCGCGGAAGCTAGTATGAGTATTGGTCTAGGAAATCCCATAAATAGACATGTCTTCAGATTAGTGTGCGAAGTTACTCATTTCAAAAGTTCCGCAATGACCTAAAACAAGAATGAAGATATATCAATGAAGAAGAGAATTTCAGAAATCAATAACAACTAGATTTTAAGCTACTTGAGAGTATCGCTGAATTCGTAAAATCAAATTGAGCAAAAGCGATCCTTTAAAAGCTCTCTTACTTTGTTGACTTTTGAACTTAAACTCATTCTAGTTACCTTTAAAATTGGCCTAATTCAAAAACGATGGTCAATGATTCACACGTAATGACCAACTTATTACATAGACTATTTTGATGAATGAGTCAACTATTTACTATGACTTTGCAAATTGAATCATTCCCTCTTCTTGAAGAATTTTTTGTTAAAATATAAATACAATTTAAACTTACAGAGACGAGCAAAATGGTTTCAACAATCTCCACCAAAATCATTTCAAGAGCTTACTGTTACTCATTTTTCAAACATTCCAGAATTTTTCAAACTTTCCAGAAATTTTCAAACTTCATAAATATTCGATTTAACTTGTAATTGCAATAAAATAACAAATTGGAGATGCTACATGAAAACATGAATGCTTAAAATAACTTTAAAATTTCATATATTTTTGCCATTTTTAGAAATGCAACGGAAGATATGAATTTGGCAGTAAAATATGCATTCTGGACTCTATATATGGAAGTTGATGGTTTCATGAAAGATAAACTTCGATAGAGATATAAAAATTCCCTTTTCATATTTATTTGATATGTATACATGAAGAGAGATATTAAAATGCTGTATTTTATTTAAAAAAAAAGGTGATTATATACAGATCTGAATCATAAAAGGTATACAGATCTGTATTTGCTAATATTTCAGTTAGCTGAACGCCAATCATTGTCAGGGTATAACATCGCATTAATCCTTATTGCAGAGAAAAGGTGGAAATAATTTTGATATAAGTAGAGTCCACACATCTCAACACTATTTCCTCAAGTATCAAAGTATAAATGAAAGTTTTAGAGTACAGAAATTCTTCTAAAGATTGAAGAAAACATCTCCCGATCGTGCAACTAAAATTTGCTGATGGCTTGCACCATCTGTCGGAATAAATATCAACGAATAGCTGATTTTTAATTAAACCCATACCTCGCTTTGCGTCGGGGTTACGTTCCAAAAAAAAAAACACGACGCAAATTGAAATGACGCAAAGTGAAAATAAAATTTGCATGGCGCAATCAAAAACAAAGGTGTTGCCATATTTTAGGAAAAAAAAAAAAAAATTAAAGACTCGAATTCAAAACAACGCAAACTTCGAAAATCTAACGACGCACAGTGAAAATCAGTAAAAATTAAGCAGCGACGCAACTTCGAAAAAAACGCAAAACGAAACGACGCAAAGCGAGGTATTGGTGTATTCCATAATTGAACAAATGCCCTTTCTTGTGATTAAAAAAGAAAAGCTAACCACGTACGCTAATTGATATTTATTCCGACAGCTAAGGCAAGCCATCAGCAACTTTTAGTTACACGATTAGGATATTTTTTCAACTACATGAACTCAGTAGAATTTAGTTTAAATATATAAGGATTAAAAGATTACATGAGGAGCTTCTTTTCAGATTTATTGCGAGCTTTCGAACCTTCCGGTTCTTCAACGGGCATGGATAGCATGGATATACTAACCAAACGATTAGGAAATGCCTTTTTTTCTCAATTTATAACCTGATCCCAGTACAGTTTTACTTTTGTACTATTTTTCTCCCTAAGATGTTAATACAGGTTACAACTCTTACATTATCGTAAAGATAGAGGTTGCCTGGCCAGTATTCATATTTATATGAAAAATAGACACTTCGGCCAGTTGGAGGTTTTCATTTTCTCAACGTTTAGACAAAAATATTTTGTCTTCGTCAGGAGAAGTAAATAAAAAAGAGAACAATTTTTAACGCCATTCCAAATGTTTTATTTTTATTTACTTCTCCTGATGAAGACAAAAGATTTTTGTCGAAGCGTTGAGAAAATAAAAACCTCCAAATGGCCGAAGTGTCTATTTTTCATAAAAAAAAAAAATTCTTACATTTTACTCTAAACCGGGTCTATAACATATAAAAAAACATCTGAGGAAGATAAGCTGTTTTCGAAAGTTTACATTTAAATTTTTGTATATACAGGGTTGTGTGTGTGTAAAGTATATAAGCGATACTAAGAAAGGTCCTTTATTATCGAAGGATTGTGTTTATATAACAACAACAAAAATCTTCTATTAAGGACACTTGTCCCATACAGTATTCTCCCAGATGGATGATAACAGAAGTAAACATAACAGTTATCTACAGAAACTTGAGATTAAGATCTACCTTTCTTCAAGTTGGATCCATTATATTGTTGCACCAGGTTGCGGCTTGGCAGACTCTTCAAACTTGGTCCTCTCCTGTGCCGGGTCTTATATATTACCAGAGCGTGTTTCAACCATCCTACAGATTTATATAAGCGAATAATGAGATAACTCTATTTTAAGTAGCCTCCAGAATATATATTTTTTTCTCACATCAAAGAGAGCAGTGAAGTCACACAGTGTATCTAAATACAAATGATGATTCTATAATACAAAATATTCTGTTTATAATACATATATGTCATAATTTGTATAATTAGATGCCAACTAATCCAATATATGTATGAAATGTATGATTTGTTTCAATAAAAGAACAAAGGTAACACTGGAGGACAGAAAGGCCTAGACAGAAAGGCCTAGAAGCAAGGCCTAGAAAAGAAGGCTTAAGAGTTAGCCCAACCATTAGCAAAATTACACCCAATTTTATTATCGCGGAACTAATAAAAACTGAGTTCAACAAACTACTACTTCCTGGTCAAGCTGGGACATGTCTTGAGACAAAAGAAGTAGCGTAGACCAACCAGAGAGTAGTACCTCAGAAGGTCAGCCAATAGAGAACCGCCACGTCACACTTTTCCACCAATGGGAAGTAAGAAAGGTCTTCGTGTTAAATCGAGAACCAAGGATTGTCAGTTATCGACTCGCTCCCACCGAGATAGCATCAACAGTTGGTCTTTCG
Organism: Cordylochernes scorpioides; assembly: GCA_030710605.1. Classification (NCBI taxonomy): domain Eukaryota; kingdom Metazoa; phylum Arthropoda; class Arachnida; order Pseudoscorpiones; family Chernetidae; genus Cordylochernes; species Cordylochernes scorpioides. Next base: position 29,480,846 of record CP092867.1, read on the forward strand.
ATCCCACCGAGATAGCACCTATAGTCTTCACTTCGCTCCCACCGAGATAGCACCTAGAGTGTTCACTTCGATCCCAACGAGGTAACATCTGCTCTAGAGACCTCCCCCGTTCATCCTTATCAGCTAAGTCAATCACCGCCATGTGATCAGATAGTTAATAGACAATCCGCCCCATCTTCTCCAAAACCTTTCTTTCCTCCGACCAGTTGCCTTTTATTTCAACCCATCAAGTGTCCTGGCTTATTTCCCCTGTGTGTAAACATTACCACTCAGCCACCACGACTGCGCCACCACCTCAACAATCATCAACCCCAAGAGTAAGGTTTCCCCGCATAGAATATTACGATATATATTCTGTTTAATAAAATAAATAAATATAAAATATAATTTTGAATTTAAAATATATGAAAAATAATATTACAAATTAAAATAAAATAGGTTCATTAGCCATGATGCAACAATATGTTTTGAGCCTATTGTCTGTGCTGTTTTCCAGAATTTGTGAAAAGATAATGCAATATTCTTTTTACTACTTTTGCCATTAGAACATAAGGTGAATTGTTTTCATAAACAATTTTGAAAGAAAATTTCTCTCTCCTTCTCAAGTTCCTGACAATAAAACGCGTAGTCTGGAAAGTCATGGCTAAATTCACTATTGCACAGAGTCCATTTTAGTTCTTAGATTTTAATAATAAAAGTTATTATGTTTAAGCTAACGTTTATATTATAATACTTTGAAATATTCAGCGATATATGGCGTTATATAATAAATGTTATTTGAAGTTATCATCATGATCATATGTACAACATAATTATATATATATTTTTTGTTCTCCTCAAGTGATCGCACGCATGAGAAACTATCTGAAGCATAAACCTCTATCTCTCAAGATATGGTTTTATGGATGGTACACATTTCGGATTAGAATATTTTTTATTCTCCCCAGTGGTTCGCGATGGAAATTGAATAAATAGCATAATCCAAAATATGCCCTGTTTATAAAATATAATTATTGTAAGTTCAATATTCAGAAAGATATTGTCATATCAAACACACACACATCGTTTTAAAAATATATATAACTTTTTGTTTTTCAAGTCACTTGAACATTTTAGAAGGCTGATCCGCCAAGTGCTGTTAATTGCCTCAGCGTGACGGGAAGGTGACCCTGGACAGGACAGTATGTCTGGAGTCTTGTACTCCTTGTAGGGTCACCCTAAACATGAAGGCTGTTCTAGTAAGCCCAGCTAAATGTTAACAGACAAAGACGCAAAGTCATATATACCTTTGTGTTCTCAGATTATTACATCAACAGGAAAGACAGCACACATTTACTCTATGAATTCTACTATCTAATTCTGTAGATGTCATCTTTCAAGGCTTGCGACACGTGTCCTGTTACACCGATTGTCACCAACTGTCATCTCACTTTCCTGTAAGACGTCATCCGAATACGCCCCTCAATGGAATGTTTGCTCTAATAGATGCCCCCTTTCTCTGGGTTAGACAATTTTTGACAATTAAAATAATCTTATTCACATCTTGTCAATACATGCAAAAGTGCACAGTTTACACTATTTAAAAAAGATAATTATATATATGCATGATACTATATACATGGCGCCTCTACCACCGCTGCAGAGTTTGGTGGAGAATCGCCACCGGGTCTCCAGCGACACCACGTATTTCGCGATCTTTGGAGTAGATGTCGTTACGATCGTTTGATTTTTTTTTTTCATCAATCTCATACCTAATTTCATACAATATGTATAATATGACATATAATTCTGCTTTCCCAATTTAACTCTAAAGAGAGATTGTAAGCTAATACAAATAAATTTATTGAAAGTGTATGTTGGAGAATGAGAGGTCAGCCAACAATGACTACTATATATAATCATTTAGATTTTTATAACTCTAAATTTACTATTTCCAAAATTTAGTTATACTTTAAATATATATATATATATATATATATATATATATATATATATATATATATATATATATATTTAGAAAATTATTTTCAAGAACGGATAATCAATATGTCGTTGAAAATCTCTCAAGCTTATTTTGGAATACACATCAAAAATATTACGGGAACAAAGATGAAGAAGAAATTGAAGTATTTGTCTGTAGAACTAAATAATTATTGAAGATCTCAAAAAGGCAAATTTTCTTCGGAGAAAAAAACTATCGAATAAAAATATTGGAATCTATTATGAAGACATCCAAACAGCGAAATTCAGAAAGTTTAAAAATCAAGATATTGGGCATTTGGCCTTCGATTAGCTTCAAGAACTCAAAATTCTCAAATATTTACATTCTATATTATCGGTTTATCAAGAAGAGAAAAAAAGACCATTTCCTCCCATACTATAAGATTGTCTTATAAGTTCGTGTTTTTCTTAAAACGTTGTTTTTATTATTACTTGGCGAATAATATTATTACGGCGAATACATAACAATACATAACACAATTATTTTATATATAATACAAAGATATTATACATAACGGCGAATACTATTGGTATTTCAATTTTTTGCAAGTGTTTTTACGAACTTTTGGGATAACCTTATACGATGGACAACTTCTAATTTTACCTACATTTCTGGATGAAAGGGTAAGTCATATTATTATTAATCGCTATAAGATTTTTACATATAATTTTTATTATTTTACCATGTTTTCATGATTGCTCGAGATTATTCAAGATTATAGGTATTGCTAAGAGTTTGCCTCTATTTAAAAAAAAAAACACTAATATAATGCGCGGTTTGATAGTGTGCAACACGAGTCTTTTTCCATCTTTTTTTTTTTTAATAATATATATATATTCTCTACTTTGTGATTTTTCAAGTTATTAATGACTATAAAATATATTTATAATAAATTAAAACTATTTTAACCCGTATGATTCTTTTTGGTATAAAGCAATTTTCAACTACCCTTACTGCAATGATAAAATAATGAAAGAGTAACATTGCAGTAAGTGCATAAAAAATTGTTTTCATTTCAAAAAGAATCATACGCATCACATTAGTGTCAATTTCTTATAACATATGACGCGCTAGTGTTGCATATAAAATATACTTATATATATATATACAGTAGAACCTCCATGAGAGGACACCCGCGTTAGAGGACACCTCTATACTGTTACATCATGATTAATGGCGTATTTATTATATTATTTTTAATATATTTGAAATTTAAATTATATATTTATTTATTTTTATATTCTATGATATTTATTTAAAACAGATTATTTTTAGATTATCATCATTTGTATTTAGGTACACTGTGACTTCACTGCTCTCTTTGATGTGAGAAAATAAATAAATTATTCTGGTGGCTACATAAAGTAGACTTATCTCATTATTCCCTTTTATAAATTTATAGGATGGTTGAAACACGCTCTGGTAAGATGCAAGACCCAGCACAGGAGAGAATCAAGGCTGAAGAGTCTGCCAAGCCGCAACCTGGTGTAACAATTGGTAGAGATGCTAGTTCCGACCCAGTTGTCCTGAATCCCAACATCGACATCCCCAAGTATGATGGAACAGAAGACCCTCGCCCATGGATTGAATCTCTTGAAGAAATTGGCTTCCTGTACCATTGGGCAGACTACATTATCTCCCGTTATGCTGCCATGAATATGATTGGTAGCGCCAAAACCTGGCTGAACCTACACAAAGTAAGTTTCACCAGCTGGGAAAATTTCAAGAGCCGCCTAATTGAGGATTTTGCCTCAGACGCCAACAAAGAAGAGATGAGGATGAGATTAAACAGGATACAACAGTGGAATGAACCTGCAATCAGGTTCGCAGAGGATATCCTTGTACTGTGCAACAAGGTCGACCCCCAAATGGAAGAAGAGACTAAAATAAACTGGGTTATTGGAGGGTTAAAGAAAGAATACTCTTTTGCCCTTCACCTAAACCCTCCTAAAAATACCAATGAACTTCTAGAAATTTGTAAAAAGCTGGATTTGTTCGAAAAGAATTACCAAGAACGTGCAGAAAATCAAAAGCTCTTTATAATGGACCACGCTCTCCTCGTCCCCATCATCAAGAGCAATGGAAGAATGCTACGTCGTTCAGAAGACCATATCAGAACACCTCCAAGCCCCAGGCCCCCGCTCCGAGGTATTACCAGAACAAGCCTCTGCCCCAGGTATCTGCCCCTAGACGATCTTACACTCCCAATCCTGAGCCAAAACCGGTCTACCCAAGTAAAACATACAATAAGAATCCAAATTCAAATAGGAATAGGACAGAAGACGGGAGACCAATATGTTTCAAGTGTAACAAGCCAGGACACGTAGCGCGGTATTGCAGAGTCAGGTTTGTAAGAATTGTGGAAGAGGACCCCATAGTTACACAAGACAAGGTCGAAGAAGAAATCCGAATGGATAATGGAACTCAGAAGTCGAGACCTCTGCTCTACTCTGACGTAAGTAATAGCCCGTACTCGAGTATCCCTACAAGGAATAGATATGCTGCATTAGAAGATTTAAACTAAACATCGCGCCTGAGTCCGTCAATCAAAGCAAGTCGACCATAAATGGAATTAAAAAGTTAGACCCCAAATATAAAATGAACATTAACGTGGATAGAATCGGTATCTGCGAAGCTTTGATTGATACAGGCGCCGATCTTTCAGTGGTCGACCTTAGTACAGCTCTTAACACAGGTCTTGAAATAATAAATCCTGATAAAATGTGCTCCGGACCTGATGGCAAAGAATTAGATATCGTAGGAAATATTATTTTAAATATAAAATTTGATGACAAAACAATTACACATCAATTTGTGATAATGAGAACACATTTGCGAATATTTATACTTGGACGTGATTTTCTTAAGAAAATGAACGCAAAAATTGATTGTCAGCGTGAAATAATCAAATATGACTTGACAGAAAATCGTGACGTAATCAAATATCAACAGAAGAAAATAAAAAGTGCAAAGGATGCCATTATACCAGAACTTTCTATTAAATTGATTAATGCATTTGTAGAAGCAGAGGATGGCGAATACATCATCGAGGAGAACCATAAAATGTTTCAAACAAATGGACTTCGACTAGCGAGAAGCTTAATAAATGTTGTGAATAGGGAAACATATATCTGGATAACAAACCCTTACCCTCGACCATTAAAAATATTAAAAAACCAAACATTGTGCTTTGGAAGCCAGCCAGCCGAAGTGAATCTTATGGAAGAAAGTGAAGAAAAAGAGCATGAAGAACCCCAATTTCAGATAAACGAAAATTTAGCATATACGGAAAAGGAGCAATTGAAACAAGTTTTGGAAAGGCACGAGGATTTGTTTTCGTCGGGATTAGGAAGATCCAACTTAGCGAAACATCGGATCGATACAGAAGGCGCGAAACCGATCAAACACAAGCCGTATAGGGTGAGCGCGAAAGAGCGAGAAATCATAAAAGAACAAATTGATGAAATGCTCAGAGACGGCATAATTAGACCATCCTCGAGTCCATGGTCCTTCCCTGTAATCTTGGTCAAGAAGCGAGATGGTAAGTACAGATTTTGCGTTGACTACAGAAAATTGAATGATGTAACAGTGAAGGATGTTTACCCAATTCCCAGAATTGATGAAGTATTGGATACACTTCAAGGATCCAAATACTTTTCAGCAATTGACCTTAAATCAGGATATTGGCAAGTAGAGATTGAGGAGAAAGATAAAGAAAAGACAGCCTTCACTACAGCACATGGCCTATATGAGTTCAACGTAATGCCCTTTGGTCTATGCAATGCCCCTGCTACATTTGAGAGGAACATGGAAAATATGCTTGGTAATCTTAGATGGCAAATTTGCTTATGTTATCTAGATGACGTAATCATTTATAGCTCGGATTTTTCAACACATCTCAAAAGAATAGAAGCTGTTTTAAAATGTTTTCGCGAGGCTAATTTAAAATTGAACAACAAAAAATGCCAATTTGCTTTCGAAGAACTGGAGATTCTTGGCCATATAACTAATCAACATGGTATAAAACCAGCGGAGCATAATATCAAGGCTATTAGAGATTTTCCTCGGCCCAAAAAGATAAAAGAAGTTCAATCATTTTTAGGAATGTGCTCATATTATAGAAAATTTATCAAAGGTTTTTCAAAAATTTCCGATCCATTAACCAGTCTTATAAAAAAGAATGTACCTTTTACCTGGACAGAAAATCAAGAGAAAGCATTTCAAACCCTTAAAGTAGCATTGATAAATCCTCCAATCTTAGGGCACTTTGACCCGAATGCAATTACTTACATTCATACTGACGCATCTAACATCGGCCTGGGTGCAACATTAGTCCAAAAGTTCGGCGATAAAGAAAAGGTTATCTCATATTTAAGTCGAACACTGAGCAAACCTGAGCAAAATTATTCGACTACCGAAAAAGAATGTCTAGCTGTTGTGTGGTCAATGTCCAAGTTACGACCCTACCTATATGGAAGGCACTTCAAAATCGTAACTGATCATCACGCACTATGCTGGCTTAAGAATCTGAAAGATTCGACCGGCCGATTAGCACGATGGGCACTGAAGATTCAGGAATATAATTTCGAAATCATACATAAATCGGGTAAAAAACATCTGGACGCTGATGGTCTATCTAGAGGACCCTTACCTGAAAACGAATGGGACGAAGATTATGAAAGACTATTTCTGAATCAAATAATAGACGAAAAGGATGATTTTATTGAGAATATTAAGGAGAACCTTAGTGGAAACAAGCGTTCAATTACACAGAACTTCAAAGAAGAAAATGGGTGTCTCTACAAGAAAAATCCAAATCCTGAAAGTAGGGCATGGTTGCTGGTAGTGCCAAAGAAGAGAAGGAAGGAAGTCATGAGTGAATACCACAACCATATGCTGAATGGCCATCTGGGCGTCGCCAGAACCACTTACCGATTGAAGAATAAATACTATTGGCCTTCCATGTTGAAAGATGTTTCAGAATTTGTAAAGACGTGCCATCTTTGCCAAAGTCGGAAAGGTTCAAATCACTTGCCTTCTGGACTTCTACAACCTATTCCCCCAGCTAACTACCCTTTTGAAAGAATCGGAATTGACTTTGTTGGCCCCTTGCCATCAACGAAAAGAAGAAGGAAGTGGATAATTGTGTTGACTGATTATTATACCAAGTATGCTGAAACAAAGGCAATATCAGAAGCAACCGTGAAAGAAGTCTCTACATTTTTAATCGAACATATTATTTTACGTCACGGGGCCCCAAGATTTCTTATTAGCGATAGAGGTTCACAATTCACTAGCAATTTGATGAAGGAGGTAATGAAAATGTGCAAAGTGAAACACTGCTTCACAACGAGCTACCACCCCCAGACTAACGGACTAACGGAACGGCTAAATAGAACTTTAATCAATATGATCAGCATGTATGTGAACACAGACCAAAAGAACTGGGATGAAATCCTCCCTTTTATCACCCACGCGTATAATACCACGATTCAAGAAACCACAGGCTACTCTCCATTTTTCCTGTTGTTTGGAAGGGAACCCATGTCCCTCTTAGACGACGAGAATATCCCAACGGACAGTAACATGGACGATTACGACGAATATATAGAAAACTACTTAGATAAAATAGCAAGGACGAGACAGGTTGTCATTAACAACACAGAGAAGACTCAGGAAAGAATGAAAAGAAACTATGACAAAAAACACAATGAGAAAATCTATGAACCAGGACATTTAGTGGCAGTTTGGACACCAGTCAGGAAAATCGGAAAATGCGAAAAACTATTGAGAAAATATTTTGGCCCATATCGAATATTAAAGAAGCTGTCTAACGTAAATTACTTAATTGAGCCGAAAGATAATCCTGGCCAAGACCCATTGATTGTCCATGTCTCAAGACTCAAACCCTATTTTGAGAGAATTGATGAGGTAACTCACGAGGACGTGACGACCTCTGGAGAGGGGGAAGTGTTACATCATGATTAATGGCGTATTTATTATATTATTTTTAATATATTTGAAATTTAAATTATATATTTATTTATTTTTATATTCTATGATATTTATTTAAAACAGATTATTTTTAGATTATCATCATTTGTATTTAGGTACACTGTGACTTCACTGCTCTCTTTGATGTGAGAAAATAAATAAATTATTCTGGTGGCTACATAAAGTAGACTTATCTCATTATTCCCTTTTATAAATTTATAGGATGGTTGAAACACGCTCTGGTAAGATGCAAGACCCAGCACAGGAGAGAATCAAGGCTGAAGAGTCTGCCAAGCCGCAACCTGGTGCAACAATACTAAGAACAGCTTTCATTTTCAAAATTGCCACTTTTACTATTTAGCAACTCTCCAGTAAGAGGACACTTCTCCCTAATGAACATTTTGGCTCTGCAATTAGGTATCCTTTACAGGGAAGCTCTTCTATATAAATATATATATCAGCTAGTGGCCATACAAATAAGGAATACATCGATATAAATAACCTACCAAATGTAAAACTCTATACCAAAAGAGGCACCTCCCTTTAAATAAGCATTAGAACAATGAATTTTGTGTGTTCATCAACCCAGTGTAAAACGTAAAGCTGGTGATGAAAATTAATTCATGATACCAACTTTGACAAACTGAGACTAATCCCAACCTATCTATTGGCTTTGTGACTCATTATTCATTACCAACTTTATGTACTGGAGGAATGAATAAAATAACCTTTATATGATGCATATTTAAATGCTTAAAATAGGAAATCTGCTTAAGTTTTGTCCATGAGTGTATATATATATATTTATTTATTCATTTAAAGAGACAAAGGTCGCCTCTCCCGTCAAAATAGACGTCAAAACTAGACGCCATCTATTGAAAGTCACCGCAAACTAGCGGTCTCGGGTCGGTGACAAAGCTACAACACCAGCTTTGGCAAACTGAAAAGCGTCCACCTAGAGACTGACGAGGGCCATTAGCCCGAAACCATGGTCTCTAGGTGGACGCTTTTCAGTTTGTCAAAGCTGGTGTTGTGGCTTTGTCACCGACCCGAGGCCGCTAGTTGCGGTGACGGTCAATAGATGGCGTCTAGTTTTGACGTCTATTTTGACGGGAGAGTCGACCTTTGTCTCTTTAAATCAATATCCTCCCGGCAAAATTTCCATATATATATATAAAGTTTTTATAATATTTTAAAGGAAATTTATAGAAAATTTAGATGTTGATTTGAGAGTATAATGTCGAATTGAGAGTATAATGTCAGTATAGCAAGCTATTACTGAACCTATATATTTAAATGACGCGTAACGGCCGAGGTAATAAGCGTGAACTTGTTATAACCCTATATTGTTATATAAAGAATTAAAACCTTTTTGATACCCAAATAATAATATTTTATAATTTGTTTTAATAATCATTAATTTACAACTATCTTTCATATAAATTACTAGCCGATTGACCCGGGCAACGCCCGGGTTTTACCCTATTAAATGTACCCTATTCAAATACTATTCGTTACAATTATAAATTGGCGCCGTGGATGTCACTCTTGTGAAACGTCCCGCTCCAAACTTTGTGTCTGAGAAGCGATATTTTTATAGAAAGATGATCTGGCTTTTGTTTTCTGCTAGAATGAATATTTTTCTGTTAGAATTTTGTTCCTGCATACAAAATAATGAACTGGTTTCACCCGTGGTCTCTGCTTTTTGGAATTTTTCCCGATATAATTTTGTATCTGATAATCAAACATGATACAGCAATATCGTCATCATCATTTTCTGACTAAAAATATATAGTTTTAATAATTGATTTATATATTTTTTAAAATAGCCTATCGTCTTCCCCGTATTCTTTTACCTATGTATGGTAATTTTGGTTTGAATTAGTGAACTACTGCGAATTTGTATACCGGACATACAGACAGACAAACAAACATACAAACATTCATTTTTATATATATAGAGAAATTTAATTCTACATATATATATATTGTTCTGAAAATAGAGCAATCCATACTTAAATCATTATATAATATATTATGTGATATTATAACACTATGCGGCCCTGAGTTTGTTTATACAAAAATGTAATGCGTGATAACGGTTGGCGTTCAGCCAATCGAAATATTGACAAATTGATATTTTATTCAATCCAATATATGCCTTTTTATTATCTAATATATATATATAAATATATGGAAGATTTTGTACTTTTATCTCAGTTTATAACTTTTCAAACAACTTATATATGAATAAACGTATTTCAAATGCTTAGTGTTTATTGGTTTTTATATTAGTGTTTTTTTTCAATTCTTTCAGGTACCTCTTCTTGATAATTTAGCAGTAATATATCTAAAAGAACGGATAGTTATCTTAAATAAAGAGATATACAAGAATGAAAAAGCTAAAAAATGTGTGTATAGAAAATAATAACACTGAAAAAATAGTTTAACTATTATTTATTTCACTTGAATATTTTAAAATCTGTTTTTTTTTTCTGAAATATTTCATTTTTATTATCATATATCTGACAATAATACAGTTATATTTCCTTTATTTCATTAGACGTTTATTGGACCATCGTTTGGAAGGATTATTCGAGGAGACACGGATTTGTTATCGGGGACAATATCTTCATCTTTTTCAGGAGGCACGGGTTTGTTATCTGGAACAACATTTTCATCTTCCTCGGGAGGTACAGGTTTATTATCTGGAACAACAGGCTTTTCTTCCTCAGGAGGCACAATTTTATCTGGTTTTACAATTTCTTCTTTTTTTGAAGGCACAATTTTTTCAGGTTCAACTTCTTCTTCGGAAGAAGTAATTTCTTCATATGGAATCTCTTCATTTTCACTTTCTTCTACCTCCTTTTCTTTACATTTGTTGCGCAAACCTGAAAAAAAAAAAATTATTATGCACATACTATGAATGCCGGTGCTAGGCAGCCTCTATATCTCTAGGTATAGTTTTTTAACTCAGTTTTTTGTAAGCTTTTTTAAACTTTAGTCGGTAGAAGAAGTAGCGTAGTTGAAAGCTTTAATCATATCCACAAATAGAAAGGAACATTTCGCTCAAAACGACCTACTGTTTTTAAGTTATTCTAATCGTCAGAGAGACGTATACCTGGACGCCCACCGACCCTTCGTGGACCAATTAAAGGAACTCACTGGTTTAACGGTCGCCGAGATTGTAAATCAAGCTTAAGACAGAGATGGCTGGTGACGTATCGTGTTTGTAATATGTACAGTAGGCCACAGCATTCGATCGCGAATAAAATTATATTACTACTACACACTGTATCAAGATGGTCGAGGCCATAATGGCGGGCGCGAGAGGCCAAATAATGGCCGCTCGGTGCATGGAGAATGCATCATTTCCTTTTGGTTAGGTGACCTAGAATGCAGCAATGGGTATGCTATCGCATGCCGGTTTATGGACCGAAAGGTCTGGGTGGCCACTGCTCCAAGGATGATGTATCGAGATGGTACATCGAGCTCAAGACAGATGGCTAGTGTCGTATCGTATTTGGAGTGTATTACATACAATGGGCCACAGCGTTCAATAACGAATAAAATGATTGTAATAATAATCGTTATACAGTCGAACTTGGATAATTCGAACCCCAAGGGACCATAAAAAAATTCGAATTATCCAAAAATTCGAATTAAAGATGTTAAATTATTTATATAGAAAATTCTAGGGACCAAGATAAATATTCGAATTAAAGAGGTTTTCGAATTAAAGAAGTTCGAATTATCCAAGTTCTACTGTATTATGATTCATTATTTATGATGATGAAATATACGGCAACACCTGTTGTTACAATTTAACAGACTGGGGAAGCTCCTTTTGCGGACAATAGCTTTATCCTAAGTTTCAACACCAACTTTTCAAAATTCAGACAAAAGCAAACCTATATACCATAGTTTCAGGCTATGACTCTTATCAGTACAGAGGCAATACGATTTCATAACATCCAACGAAGGGAATTATGAAATATATACAGGATTATAAAGAGAATCAATTCAGGTTTTTAATGGAATAAAACTACAAATGGAATACTTACTTCGTACAATGGCTACTATAGCAGCTACAGAGCACAAGCCACCAACGGCTACAAGACATCTAGATATAACACACGGCATTGGGAATCAAATTAGGATGGATAAATGGGAGTCTAGGTATTTATATATGATGTATCATTGATTAGTCATCTTATTTGTCATCTATCTTAATCATTATCACTTACTCATGGCCTATTTTGAGATATTTTAATTCAAAATCATTCTCTAAATTTTGACTTCTCGAAATTCATGTTAAACAAATATTAGATTCTATATAAAAAGGCGTACCTGGATCTGTAAAGAAAAAAAAAACCAACAATTTTTTCCTTACAGATCCAGGTACGCCCTTTTATATAATCTTAATTGATGGATCGCCTTTTGACTCAAAATATTGATTTGTTAATTATAAACTTTGAGAAAAAGAAAAATTAATGAATCATTTGTTATATATTTGAATATTTTGAAAGTTATTTTAGATTTCTGTACTCATATGAATATTATTTAGAATTCTTAACATTTCGATTAATTTTTCAGGAATATGTTCAGTACTGCTTTTTTAAATACATAATTCTAACTTATCTTTGCTGTAAGAACTATAGATTGATCATCATTATATAATAAAATACAATTTACAGTTAAACCTGTCTATAGCGCCCCCTCTAAATAGCGCCTTCCTCTCTATAGCGCCCGATTTTAAACATTAAAATATAAACATTTTACATTAAAATTGACCTGTCTATAGCACCCCCTCTCTATAGTATCCAATTTTGGTGAGCCCCAAGAGGGGGCGCTATAGACATGTTTAACTGTATATATATATAAAAAGGTCGTATCTGGATTTTTTTCAAAAAAGAACAAATTTTATTCTCAAAATATTTTGAGGGATTGTTTTCTCTTTATCAATTTATTGCATAATTGTTTCATATTGTGCCATAAAAAAAATTGATAAAGAGGGAGCTATCCCTCGAAATATTTTGAGATAAAAATTGTGTTTTTTTCCTTCACCTATCCGGGTACACCCTTTTTTATATAAATATATTCAAAAGATCGGCTTTTGACACAAATAAAAATGAAGTTTTTTTTATTGAAATCATCACAAAAGAGTACTCTCTCTCTCGAGCGAGTAAAGCATGCCATCTACCTTTTCTTCGTAGATCACGAAATACGTGGTGTTGCTGGGGACCCGCTGGCGATCTTCCATCAAACTTTGCAGCGGTGGCTGAGGCGTCATGTACATAGTTTTATATCGTTTTGAAAATAGAGCAATCCATAAATAAATCTTTAAATAAAAAGGCATATATTTGATCAAAATATCATTTATTTTACCTTGTTGACACACTTTAAAATATGATGCATTAGCGCGCCATCTGTTATCAAAATTCTAAACTATTTTAAAGGCGTATGATTCTTTTGAAAATAAACAATTTCTACTGCCCTTACTGCAATGGAAAAATTAATGGGAGGGCCTGGCCCATCAGTGGTGAACCCTCCCAGCGGTTTCGCCAGTTTAATCTACCATATCGCTGTTATATTGCATTTTTGGATGTTATAATACCTTGATAAAGGTTGGCGTTCGGCCAATTGAAATATTAAAGGTAAAATAAATGATATTTTGATTCAATATATGCCTTTTTATTTAAATAGTTGTATATTTAAATCATTTTTGTTATAATTATTATCCTCATTGTAAATTTCTCATTATCACATAAATAGTGTGGCGGACTGTACACTTTACATGTATTAACAGGAGGTTAATAAAACTATGTCAATTGTCATGGCCTCCCATGCTTACCCCTCTGTACCTAGCCTGTGGTGCAGTGGACATTGTTGGGAGGTACAGTAAACCCTCTACACGATCATATCAAGTCTTGTTCTGGTAGACTTGATGCTTGTAACCAGGAGTGACACGCTCCCTCTTTAAAAATCCTGAGTTCAACTGACCCGGTTGATGGACCTCAGCAAGGGTCCCACTCCAGGGATACGGAGGAGCTGCGTCTGTACTCATGTTAGAGTCAGCAGCAAAGGCTTTCATGTTAGGAACAGTATCAAATTACAGGAAAAGTCAGACTTTCACCAAAGTGTGACTGGATCATGGTGCCATGATCAACGAAAGCTGCACCCTTATACCCCATTCCATGAGATCTTGAACTCATGGAATTCGTGTAATCTTTACACAAGGGGATAAGAAACAACATGTCAAATGTCATTGTCTCTCTCTCTATGTACACGATTGTTCGGCGGTAGATTAACTAAAATTGGAACAAAGCAGAGAAGATTAGTATGGCCCCTGCTCAAGGATGACACGCAAAATCGTGAAGCATTCTCTCCCTCTCTTTAAAACAAATTTTAAAAATGGTTTGAATACTTCAAGTTAAATACATTTAAACCTTTTCTATTTCGAGTTTGTTGAAGGTTAAGTTGTTGGAAGTGAGCATATATGTATTTATTTCTAAATATGTGTTGTAGGTTAATGATAGCTTTCCTGTTTGAACTATACATTGAAACAATGTATTTCATTCATCATCATTACGCAACACGCACGATTTATGATGATGGAATATCTTGTAGGGGTGTAGACAAGGTACTTGGTTACACTTAGGACAAGAGCCTTGCACTAACTAATTTATTAAAGCATAGGTTATATAAAGATTAAAAAGGGAAAGAGAGGAAACAAAGAGGTTACATCCTCCGTAGAAGGTAAACAAACAACAGCGTCGTTAGGCTAAACTTTTTACAGTCAGTTGGAGGGGGGGGGGGCAACGTCATCCTTTCGGTCACGTGTTATACTTCAGTGGCGGCGCTGGTGTCCAACAGAATATACGGTAACACCTATTGTTGATATTTAACAGACTGGGGAAGCTACTTCTGCGGACAACAGCTTTATCCTTAGTTTCAACACCAAATTTTGAAAATTCAGATGAAACCAACCTATATACCATAGTTTCGGGCTATGGCCCTCATCATACAGGGGCGACTTCGATATTTTAACATTCTACGAAGGGAATTATGGAATCTATACAGGGTTTTCCAAACGAAGTTAAAGATTTTATTCATAATTTTGTTAAACAAAAAATAAACGAATTAACAAGTAATAATAATGATATGGATACTAACTAACAATTTATTATCCGGTTTCTAAGTGGCCTCCCTTATCGGCGATATACAGGTCCAAACGTGACTTGAAAATTTCGGCTATGGGCCGCAAGTCCTCAGGCTACAATCGGTCCCATTCTCGGCGCAGCGATCGCTTCAGCGACTTCAAACTTTTGCGGCGTGTAGCACAGTCTCTGGCCTGAAAAATGGACCACACGTTGTAATCCATCAGGTTGAGATCAGGTGAGTAGGGCGGACATTCCGCCGACGTGATGAAGCCAGGAAAGTGGGCCCTGCACAGTCCTGAGTCGATTTCACCTTGTGAACAGGTGTGGTGTCCTGCTGAAACCAATCCGCATCGCTGAGGCGCCCACGAGAGTACGACGACCTCTAAATGTCGTAGCGATACACTTTTCGTTTTATTTTGACCCCTGATCCATAAAAACAAGGAGGTCTTGCCACCGGCGCAAATTCCGGCCCATACCATAACCGACTGCGGATTTTGGCGGTGTTCGACAATGGCCGACGTGCAGAGAACTTCAGCGGACTAGCTCCTGTCGTTTAGGTGGTTGTGCACCTGCTCGAGGGTGAACAGCTTCTCTTCCGTGAAGAGCATGTGCTCCCATAGCTGACCAGTGGCCCAATGCTTGAGTTGGCGACATTTCTCCATCCGTACGCGCTTGTTCACATCAATGAGGAGCTGAACCTTTGGAGCTTGTACGCCTTGAGGTTGAGTTCCCTTTTCGCTATGTGATGTATTGGCGACTTGTTTACGCCAGTCTCACGAGAATTTTTCTTATAAACACCCTCGAATTTCGTTCAAGTCGCTTTTTGATGATCTTTCGGTTGGCGGAAGTGTTGGCGCTGCGCTTTCTTCCTTTTCCGGCACGGTTTCCTTCATGGCGAAGCTCATTGAAGCGATGGATGGCCTTGAATACAGTTTTTTGAGGCATTTGAGCAGCCAAACAATTTCACATTGACGTTTTCTTTGACTAAACAGCTCAATAATTGCACTACGTTTGTTTGACATCCTAAAAACACGACAAAATAAGTTGTCACAAAGTTAAAACTTGACATAAGGGTACATAAAAACATGGAGAAACCGACAAAAGATAAATTAATTCATTACGATTCATTACTCTCTCTCTCTCTTTCTTGTTTGAATAAATTAAACATTTACACAGTTATTTTTGGAATACCCTGTAGACTCCACCAAATCACTATTTTAGTTGTTGTAAAGATAGGAACGATTTTAGGCCACACACACAGAATAGATTCCAATTTTGCGAAATAAAATATTCATGTGATAAATTAAAAGTTCTCCAGTTTAAAACGCTTTGAAAAAATAAATTTTAAACATTATTAATCCTTGTATCATATAAGAAAAACCTATCCCTGGTTTATTTCGAAATAACCGCAAAACCATATTCACATCTTTGCAAAAGCGTACAAATTTTTATGCAAGAATATGATACAATACCAGCTTCAACATATTCCAACAAAAGGTCAACCTGTAACACCATATTTTTGGGGTATGGTCCTCTAAGAATAACTTTTGCAAATATATATATATATATCTAGTACACCTGGTACAGACCATGATAATCAAGGTGGGTAGAAGTTGGCGACTGCTTTTACTGAAAGTGTACCACATGTCTACACATGTGAAGAGCAGTTAGACTTTACACTTACAAATGTGCCAGAGTCCCGTGTAGTTAGTTGCCCTCGCTGAAGCGGTTGTACTTTTGCAAGAATCGGGGGCCATTAGAGCATTTTTTTTTAATCAGATAAAAGTACCCAATGCTGGAATCGAACCCGGGTTGTAGCGGTCGAAAACCAACGGTTTAGGCTATCCTTCTACCGACCCCATAAAGAAAAATATATTATATGCAGATATGATTCATACAATTTAATATTGATAATTGAAGTGATTAAAAATCCTCAGATAAATGTCAAATATAGGTTACACTCTGAAAAGGATGTTCACGCAAATATACGAAATAATCATGATTCTTCCCTTTTAAAACCTGTCCAAAAAGCATAAAGCTGAATTGAGGAAGAGAAAAATCAAGAGTAGAAAAATCTAATAGCCCAATATAGTTTTTAGCGTTCCACATGTTTTTAATAGTATTAGAGGATAAACTTAAAGATTATGCTGTGATTCAATCAATAAGGAATTAAGGGTTTCGTTTCTTTTATTATTTCTTTTATTTCTTAACCTTATGACTTAACAAGAATAACCCAATCAAAGTTATATTCCCACTATAGAGACATATATACAACGTTTACCACCGAAGAATATTTCTTAAGTGAACTCCCTTTTCCTGTCATCAGATTAATCGCGCAATTTAGAACCCTTTCAATTTTTTTCAGAGAACACCATCTGATTTTAATGAGGGGTGAAGACTTGAAATGGATTCTGTGGATCAGGAATAACAATGGAGATGTTGTACTACTTATTTGATTGTACTGCTCTGTCTGAAGAAAGACGAAAACTAAATGATAAAACGGGGTAACTTTGTCCTTCATTTCCGGCACTAATTAATGAAATATCAAAGAAGAAGTATATAGCGGTGGCGATATTTGGATTCCACAGGATTATATCCCGGAAAAAGGCCACACAGTGTTCTCCCCATCCCTTGTGAACTGGCGAATCCTGTATATAGGGCGAGAGGCCCTAAATAAAGGCTTTGTTGTTGTTGTATAAATAAAGCAAATGATAAAACGGGGCAACTTTGTCCTTCATTTCCGGCACTAATTAATGAAATATCAACGAATAGGTATATAGCGGTGGCGATATTTGGATTCCACAGGATTATATCCCGGAAAAAGGCCACACAGTGTTCTCCCCATCCCTTATGAACTGGCGAATCCTGTATAGGGCGAAAGGCCCTAAATAAAGGCTTTGTTGTTGTTGTTGTATTAAGCTTTCGGGCTAATATGCTCTTCAACACGTGTTGAAAGGCATTTTAGACCGAAAGCTCGAGAAATAAAAGAAATAAGAAAAGAAACCCTAGATTCCTTATTGATTGAATCAAAGTGTAAAAGCATGGAAGAATCTTTATTAAAGATTATGATTTGGAGTAATTTCATAACAAAAGTATGGTTCACATATTTTGTTGTACTAGCCGAATGACTCGGGCAACGCCCGGGTTTTCCCCGATTAAATGTTTTTATTCAAATACTATTCGTTACAATTATAAATTAGCGCCGTGGATGTCACTCTTGTGTCCCGCTCCAAACTTTGTGTCTGAGAAGCGATATTTTTATAGAGAGATGATCTCACCTTGTGTCTTCTGCTCGAATGAATGTTTTTATGCTACAATTTTGTTCCTGCATACTAAAAATGAACTGGCTTCACCCGTGGTCTCTGCTTTTTGGAATTTTCCCGAATATAATTTTGGCATCTGATAATCAAATATGATACGTATTGTGGACATGTGTAGCCGACATAGGAACAAACACACATACATACACTGACTTTTATATATATAGGGATTGATTGTAGTTTAACAGTGCGCTGTTACGCTATTAAAGCCATTAGAAAAATGTTTTCATTTTTTTCATGAATAGATTACAAAGAGGCAATTTTACAATAAGTAAATGCGGGTATATATTTCGTCTTCATGTTTTTCGAATATCTTAAAAATATTGTAACAATATATAAATATATTTTTTTCTCTCTCATTTGTGAGAAGAATTAAAAAAATTAATATTTTTCAGAGAGAAAATAGTACAACAGTGAAATATCTAGTACAGTTTCACTCTTATCAAAAATACGAAACTATTTTAGACGCGTATTATTCTTTTAAAAATAAAACAATTTCTAATGCCCTTACTGCAATGAAAAAATTAATGGAAGGGCCTGGTTCATCAGTGGTGAACCCTCCCAGCGGTTTCGCCAGTTTAATCTACCATACCGTTGTTATATTGCATTTTTGGAACTTCCTTTTATAGTGATACTGATGCTAGACTCTTGGAATGGGTATTTTAGATGAACTATGGATATAAGCTTTGAGGACAGCAGAATTACATATAATTATAATTTAATTTAATTAAAAAGGCATATATTGATCGAAATATCATTTATTTTACCAATATTTCAGTTGTCTGAACGTCAACCTATATCAAGGTGATATAACATTTTAAAGTGTGACACAAGACACACTTTAAAATTATATAACACCTTGATAAAGGTTGGCGTTCAGCCAACTGAAATATTGGTAAAATAAATGATATTTTGATCCAATATATTATTTTTAATTAAATATTTATTTATGGAGAGATTGCTCTATTTTCAAAATAATTATAATTATATCATTGTTTTATTTTTAAAAGAATTATACGCGTCTAAAATAGTTTAGTATTTTGATAACAGATGGCGCGCTAATGCATCATAATATAATAGTTTCACTCTTGTACAATTTTTATGAAATAGTTTATCGTGCTAAAGAATATTTGGGGCTTTAAATCCCTGTTCGATAATTTAACAGGAAGCCTCAAGGACCAACTTTATTGTCTGTTAAGGTACACAGACTGCACCATACTGAAGAGGACCATCAGTCTGAAAAACCAGTATATAGGTGGTTGGCTTCTTATTGATTATTCAAAAAAGAATATTTGGTTAATATTCTGTAATTTCATTTATTCCAACATCAACGCGCTATGTCCCTCAAGAGACATGTGAGTCTTTTAGAAAGGAGTTACAAGGTCTTATTTAAATTATCTACATCAGGGTTATGAAAGATTTAAGAATATTTTTCTCCTATATATTTTTCCCATGAAAAAATTTACACTTATAGACAAAACTTAAGGAAATGGAGTCTTTGATGTCGCCGGTGGTCAGTTTCTTCTTCTTCTTTTTTTTTTTTAGGTAACAGAGGTAATTTTGTACACATTTGGTTATATCTTGTGTGTCTTCAATAAAGGTCACCGTGTATCAAATATCTTTCAGAGTTATTGTCTGAATCTCCATATACGAGCTCGTACGTGCTATAAGTTTTGTCCATGAGTGTATATATATGAAAGAACTAAAATATTGATAAGACACAATGAATTGAGAGTTAATTTAGATATATAAATAGTTATATCACTAGACAGTAAAAAGGCATATTTTGGATTTGATGCACTAGCGCGCCATCTGTTATCAAAATTCGAAACTATTTTAAAGGCGTGTAAGATTCTTTTTGATATTAAACAATTTCTGCTGCCTTTACTGCAATGGAAAAATTAATAGGAGGGCCTGGTTCATCAGTGGTGAACCCTCCCAGCGGTTTCGCCAGTTTAATCTACCATACCGCTGTTATATTATATTATAAATGTTCTAATAAAAGAAACAATTTGATATTTGCGGAAGAGCGATTGCTCGAAGCATATTATGTATTTATAAATGTATGTAATTCTACTGTCCTCACACAAAGCTTATGTCCATAGTTCTTTTAAAAAACCCATTTCAAGAGTCTATCAACAGTATCCCTATAAAGGAAGTTCCAAAAATGCAATATAACAGCGGTATGGTAGATTAAACTAGCGAAACCGCTGGGAGGGTTCACCACTGATGAGCCAGGCCCTCCTATTAATTTTTCCATTGCAGTAAGGGCATTAGAAATTGTTTAATATCAAAAAGAATCTTACGCCTTTAAAATAGTTTCGAATTTTGATATATTGGATTGTATAAAAGATTTATTTGCCAATATTTCGGCTGGCTGAAAGCCCACCTTTATCGAGGCATTATATTTTGGTATACACAAACTCAGCGCCGCATAGCGATATAATATCACAGTTGAAATCATTTAAAATATATATGATTTTATGATTTTTTCTATATATTTTAAATGATTTCAACTGTGATATTATAACACTATGCGGCGCTGAGTTTGTGTATACAAAAATATAATGCCTCGATAAAGGTTGGCGTTCAGCCAGCCGAAATATTGGCAAATAAATCTTTTATTCAATCCAATATGTTTTTTACTATCTAATGATTTAAGTATGGATTGCTCTATTTTCAAATACTTAAATATATATCAGATAGAAAAATAATAGAGAAATAATTTTTGTTATTCTGGAATAAAAATAATCAACGATTTTTTTATATTTATTCCAAAAGATGACGTAAGCCATTAGTAAATTTTAGTTTCACGATCACAATATCAATTTAGACAATGTCATCCTTCCTGATTGCTTGATCATCAATATTTCGGTGTTTAAAAATCGCCTCCATTAAAATTAGAAAGAGACTTGATTGTTGAGTTTCACACTTTGTACTCACAGAATTAACATTCTCTTCTGCAAAGTGCGAAACTTAACAAGTTGGTCTCTTTCTAATTTCATGGGATGCAATTTTCAAACATTGAAATATTGATGATAAAAAAATCAGGAGAGATGACTTTTCCTAAATTAATATCGTGATTCTGCAACTGAAATTTGAAAATGGCTTAAGCCTATTCCGGAATAAATATAAACAAATCGTTGATTTCCAGAATTACAGATATTATTTCTATGCTATTCTTCTATCTGATGTATATATATAAGTTCATGTATATGAATTTAATAGCGCGAAACGCGTTCGTAGATGACTTTTCTTGATTATCAAGAAATTGAGTTGGCCAAATATCAGGGAACAGGCTAAATCAATGTTTAGTTGATTTCTGTTCCACCAGATGGCGCTCTGCCTTCGGGAAAGCACATGTGCTCCTGGTCAGAATATGCTCTCTTTATTTTTAATATATATATACTCTATCTCTCTATTCATTGTCTTAAAAATTATCTTCTGCAAAGTACGAAACTCAACAATCAGGTATCTTTCTAATTTCATGGGATGCGATTTTTAAACGCCGAAATATTGATGAATAAAAAATTAAGAGAGATTACTTTTGTCCCGCCACAATTTTGTCAGGTAACTCTATTTGACTGCTGTTCCCACAAGAGGAAAGAAAAGATGGCGTCTGAGTATAAGAAGAGCTATAAGAGATATAATGGTATTTCCCACTATCGCCATGTTTGTTTGCAGAAGATTGATGTTGATTGCAGAAGACAACTTCAATTATGATGCAGTATAGATCTTCTGGTGCTACATTGAATTCTTCTGGAAAATTCATAGCATTGGTTCGTAATTTCATTGCCCCCTTTCTTCGCACTCTTAGGCAAAAACACTGGATTTTAAACCTAAACACGATTTTTTTACAAGAAGTCTTTAAAAGTATAATAAATGGAAATAATACATAGAATATATCACGGAGCAAGTTAAATAAACGTTTAGTTTATTTTTGCTCCACTAAATGGCGCTCTGCCATATAAAAAGCACATGTGCTCGTGGTCAGGAGATGCTTTCTTTATTTTTAATATATATATATATATAATATCGTTAAGAGAATTTCAAAATTTATAAAGTTTGTTATTTTGTTTAAACATTATTATTATAAATTTTGAAATTATCTTAATGGTATTATTCGATACAGAATTAGCTTGCTGTTCTGACTCAAAGTTGATTTCAAAATCTGTATTTCTTAATATATTTTACTTTTCTCTATTTTCCAAAACAAAATTTTTACTATTGATATATATTTACAATTTTATTTATAAACTGTCGGGGAAAATATTCGATGTCAGTAGTAACATAAAGGTAACCCAGGCTCCTGGAGCGAATCCTTAGATCGCAAACTACCCAGATTTGATGTCACGCATGAGGTTATCAAATTACATGTGTTTATGACACAGAGTATTAGCAAATTTTATTGAATCTGTGATTTTCAATATATATATTATTAATTAAATTATTATTGAGGTAATTAAATTAGGGTTTAATCTTATATATAATTTTTTCCAAATGATTTTATAAAAGGGTGCCATAAGATATATATAAAATGCATTGAAGATTAATTATTGAATTTTTTTATACGTGGTGCATTAGATATGATAAAGATTCATGAATCAAAATTTAAATTGATAATGATTTACATAATATGCAATTTTTTTATGTAAGAAAAAAGGAAAAATTGTGCACTTTCCAAAAAAAAAAAGTATTTATTCAAAAAGTTGCATTCAAGTTGCGGTTATAACTCATTTAAAATAAACAGGAATGAGAAGAAATTTTCGAATTTTAGTTATTTACATGATGGGTAGTTCATATGAAAAAGTTGCATTTGTTTCAAAAGGTTGTCCTAATGATTTGTTCA
The DNA here is from genome assembly GCA_030710605.1 of Cordylochernes scorpioides. Lineage (NCBI taxonomy): Eukaryota > Metazoa > Arthropoda > Arachnida > Pseudoscorpiones > Chernetidae > Cordylochernes > Cordylochernes scorpioides. Next base: position 29,504,174 of record CP092867.1, read on the forward strand.
TTTGTTTTAAGGAAGTGAAATCATAAAAAAAAAAATCTGAAATTTTAAGAATGCGGATTATCGGGAAACGAATTGAAGAGGCATTGCTGTACTTGTCTGGGAAAGGCTGCCCGTTAAAAACTTATAGCCAAATAGGTAAGGAAAAGTCAATTATAAGCATCTATTTATATGAACATATAAAAAAAATATTATTCAGGTTATTAGATCAAAAGTCTATACACGTACCGCTAATAGCTTCTTGGGCGTCTTTAATTAAGAAAGGGACTTGAGAATTTCTTCGAAGAGAGATAGTCATATATAAAACATAATGAAGAGTAAGAAGAATATAATGAGTAGAAGGAAGTTTTTATATTTATTTTTAAGTGACTATTCTGAATGAATCAATAAATACTTAAAATGTTTCACATCAAGATTTAATAACGGAACCAAACTTATAAATAGGCTTTCACACGTCATACACTTGTCGAGAAAACTAGGGTAACGCACGCGCGAGAACAAGATATTCTTCGATTAAAATTGAGGTAAAAATTAATCTAAAAAAAGTTAAATGTATTTTATATAATTATTTTTCATATAACTTTTCAAGTTATTTTGTGAATTATTATATTTTTTGGTTGTTGGTTATTTTTTAAATATGGTTTGTGTGGTAAAAATTAAATACACTTATTTTGTGTTTCTGTGTAAAATGAAGGAAACCATCATTTAAACAGAATATAAAAATAAATTAAATGGATAGGACTATATATATATAGTCCTGGGGAACATGCCAAGAAGATAGGATCGAATCCAGGCCGACAGGAAAATATTTTAGTTTCGCCATACTAAGATGGTATATAATTTCGGCTACATGAACTCAGTAGAATTTAGTTTAAATATATAAGGATTAAAAGATTACATGAGGAGCTTCTTTTTAGATTTATTGCGAGCTTTCAAACCTTCCGGTTCTTCAACGGGCATGGATATGTTACTATGGTTAGTATATCCATGCTATCCATGCCCTTTGAAGAACCGGAAGGTTCGAAAGCTCGCAATAAATCTAAAAAGAAGCTCCTCATGTAATCTTTTAATCCTTATATATTTAAGATGGTATACATAGATAGAAAAACTAATTTATTTTCTCTCTAACATACAAATTAGTACATATGTAAATATAAAGGACATTTTGAGAGGATTGATATTTATGGTAGTAACATCTGTTAAAGATCCTGGTCCTCTCGAAAGCATACGTTTTATGTGAAGAAAATTTATATATATATGTCATATAATATATACTCTTCCAGGAATAATAAAGCAAACCTAGAGCCAGCCCAGAGAGAGACGGGATGTAAAGTCCGGTCACTTGAGACAGCAGCGACATTCCAAGGGGAGGCAAATGGGGCCCGTCCGTTAAAACCTTGGGACTTTTGAGACAGTTGGGGATAGTGTGCGACACGAACGGCCGCCCGGCTTTTCCCGGCTCTCTCTCTCTCTCTCTCTGGTTGCCTGGGTTCCTTCTACAAATTGTGGTGTGATTATCTCTTTCCCCACCCTATTATATTGCCACATATATATATAGATGGATATTTGGCCGGGAGGATATTGATCTAAAAAAATAAAGGTCGCCTCTCCCGTCAAAATAGACGTCAAATCTAGACGCCATCTATTGACCGTCGAAGCAAACTAGCGGCCTCAAGTCGGTGACAAAACCACAACACCGGCTAGGTTGACGCTTTTCAGTTTGCCAAAGCTGGTGTTGTGGCTTTGTCAATGACTCAAGGCCGCTAGTTTGCAGCGACGGTCAATAGATGCCGTCTAGCTTTGTCGTCTATTTTGACGAGAGAGACGACCTTTGTCTTTATATATATATATGGAAATATTGCCGGGAGGATATTCATCTATAAAGATAAAGGTCGCCTCTCCCGTCAAAATAGACGTCAAAACTAGACGCCATCTATTGACCTTCACTGCAAACTAGCGGCGTCGGGTCGGTGACAAAGCCACAACACCAGCTTTGGCAAACTGAGAAGTGTCCACCTAGAGACCATGGTTTCGGACTAATGGCCCTCGTCAGCTTAAGACGGACTTTTTATTCCACGAGATCTACAAGGGATCCAATGGAATCTTCACAATATGCCAAAGGGGTGCTTAGCTGACTAAGTGGCTAAGCCAAATCTATGGCTAAAATATAGATGGAAATTTTGCCAGGAGGATATTGATCTATAAAGATAAAGGTCGCCTCTCCCGTCAAAATAGACGTCAAAACTAGACGCCATATATTGACCTTCGCTGCAAAATAGCGGCCTCAGGTCGGGTCGTGTTGTGACTTTGTTAGCAACAGCAGCGGTAGTATGGTTCCTAAACACACGAAAGACATTCATTCATCTTAGAATCCTCTGATTATCGAGACTGAGTATCAATACGGTATCTTGGATATCATTATGCACAGTCTGCACAGCTACGTTACTTCAGGAATATCCGGATGGCATACGTGCGCTATAGGCAAGGAATGAGTTGGGTCTCATGAAGCACGTCTTGTTTCTGAAGGTGGTCTAGACATTCTCAAAACTGCTAGTCCACTTCAGCTCTCCTACTTGAAAGAGGTTCAAGGTTAGTCACATAGTTCCAACAATGATACTCTTTGTAGCGGGTTGTGGCTGGCTAACATCTTGAAGTAACAGCTCTGGATGTCTATCTTTCACCAAAATAAGGAGGTGCTAATATACCTCGTGATAACAGATTTTAACGATCTTCCGAGAACTGGGATAGGTAGATAACGAACTCGTCTATTTTTTCTACTGCCAAAGCTTATCCATCGCGCGCAGAATTCCTCAACGTAAAAATTCAGAATATCTGTAAGATTATGCAGAAGTATTCAACTATAAAAAATCCTTCCAGCCCTATAGAAAGAAGAGAGCAACATAAACCATTGTCTAGCAGGTACCAATATCGCCCATTTGATAGCCATAAAGTACGTCAGTCAAGGACTCAAGGTGGAGAAGCCTTCCAAATTAAGACAAGGAATAAGACCAAATTAAAATCAATAAATGAATAGTGTGTGAGGTTTCGGTAACAGCGTTTTTACCGAAACGTGTCACACACTATTCATTCATTTATTTGGATTTGGTCTTATTACTTTGTGTTTATAATCTATAATTCAAATTGTGCCCCATCCTTATCACCAAATTGTAAATAATCACATTTATCTTTGTTTAATTTCCCATTAATTTTTATAACAATGGACAAATTTAATAAAAATGTCCAGGACTTGCGGTGTTAGCAAGGTCATTCTGTAGGAGAACTGATGTCGCTCTAGACAACGATTGTGAATGTGCTTTTTGTCACACTCTTTTTTAGCCCATTTTTTCCTCGGGGCATGACCTAGAGGTCGCACTACTACAATGCCTCCTTCTGCCATACGGTCCGACAACTGGGAGTTATGGTCTGGTGTCAAATATTACCTGATAGCCAGACCCCTTTGGTTGACATTCGCGACACCCTCACAGCACGGCGGTACGTCGACGGATTCAATCCCCAGTTGTGTTACTCTTCGTATCACGACATTATTGCATAACTTACAGTAGGATAATGCCCGACCGCACACAACCTTGTCCAACAAGGTCACCGGATATCTTCCCAATTGAACCCAATTGATGTTTGATGGGCAGGGCTCCACAGCTAGATGGAGATCTTGCCGTTCTAATGTGACAATTGAAGAGAATTTGGCAACATGTTGTTACACCGGGTTGCTGCTTAATAGGTTCTTCATTAATGTTTTTATTTACTCTTATTAATTATATTACCACGAGTGTGTGTGTGTGGGAGGGTTCCAATATAAAGTACACAAAGAAGATAAGATAATAATAAACAATTTTACCTTGCAAAATATTTAATCTATTTATTTTCTTTAAGGATAAAATTTAATCCAGAGGTCATCGCTTCGGTTACTTCGTCAGCAGTTGTCATCTCCTCGGGCCAACCTTCATAGTGATGTGACGTAATGTGACAGAGAGAAACGCTTTCTCTTTCCTACCGTCCAGGTAAATGGTACATTTTAAAATAAGGCTGATCAAAGGATCAGCAATTTTTAAGAAATCTTTGATGAAATTTCTATAATATGAGCACATTTTCTTTAAAATAATTGTACTTCCTTTACCTTTGTGGGCCGAGGAAAATTTCTAACAGTTTTGATGTTATATTCCGCGGATTTTATACCATGTTTTCTCGTTATATGGCTGAAAATCTCATATTCTTCAAAAGAAAATCGGTATTTTTTGTCGTTTAGCCTTAAATTAGATTCGCGAAAAAAATCTCAAAACGCCGCCTCGATTCATTTGAGGCGTGTGTTAGAAAATTCGAGCTATATATGATTACATAATCCAGATAACAAAGACAAATTTGCCATCTCAGATTTTAAAACACATTTTCCATGTTTATTTCAAAGATAGTAGTGCCGTTACATAGTCCAAAAGGCATTACGTTGAATTCATATTATCCTTGCGCTATAGTGAAAGCTAACTTCTCTTTGTCCATTTCTTCGACTTCGACCTGCCAGTATCTCCATCTATTGCTAAAAGGTTTTGGATCCTTAGAGAGAATTCATCACTTCGTCTATTATAAGAATTGGATTAATATATTTTACCGTCATAATATTCAGTTTTCTGTACTCCACACAAAGTATGTATTTATCCCATCTCGTTCTTGATCAATATTACGGGAAAAGACTTAGGACTTGAAGATGATCTAATTATGGCTTTTCTAAGCATTTAATCTTTTTCTCTTTTGTGATATCTCGTTCTTTAGTGCCCATCCTGTATGGCTTATGTTTAATTGGCTTTGAATCTTCTGTATCAATCCGATGCATTCTCTAGAGTGAATTCTATATACACTCATGGACAAAACTTTAGGATGTAGAAAGTATTTAATATCGGTTGTCTGTTTTTTTTTTTTTTATAGGAGATAGAGGCAATTTTGTTAACAATTGATTATCTCGTGTGTCCTTAATAAAGGTCATTGTGTATCAAATATCTTTCAGAGGTAATTGTCTCAATCCCGATATACATGCTAAAATGTACAACCTCCTTAGGTTTTGGCCACATGAGTGAACGTATATTTTATTATATTTTTGTATCGATATTAATTTAGAGATCAAAATTCGAGTTATAAAATCCTTATAACCATATCTTATTTATATATATTTTTTTTTTCAAAAATAATTCTTAACTAAATTTATGTACATTGATAAAAATACACCTTATATGAAACAATTCACAAATATGCAACAAAGGTTCTTTATTTAATTATAAAAATATAAAGATGGAAACTTTTCGAGCAATAGGAACTCTTCTATAAGCTTATCTTGATTATTTTTAGAATGTAATAAAAAAAATTGTTGCAGAATCGTGAAATATATCATACTAGCCGAATGACCCGGGCAACGCCCGTGTTTTACCCGATTGAATTTTTTTATTCAAATACTATTTGTTACAATTATAAATTGACGCCTTAAATAAATGCATATGTTAGTTAATAACTATAGCCTATGTGCTTTATCTGTCTATGTACTGTTGGCTTCCGTAGGCGTCTCTTACTGGGAAAAAGAAAGAGAGGATTCCATTTAGTTATTAACTAATATATGCATTTATTTAAGGAGCGACCCGCTCCAACACAATAGTTACAAAAACCAAAAAGCGAGTGGGGGGGCAAAGTCAAAAACAAAGTGTCTCGCGTAGTGGCGGCGCCATCGTAGCCAACCAATAGGAGAGCGCCATTCCAAAGAAAAAGCAAACGGTGACAGAGATGACGCATGACGCTCGTAACTTTATATAGAATATATATATATATATAGTATATCTTCAATTTACTAAGATAGGTTGCATAATAAAAACATGTATCAATAATGTACCATAACAATTACGAAATAACACCATACTTTCCTCAAAGATATGCCTATAGTTCGTTTAAATACCTTTGCCTCTCTTGAGTTCATGTTCAATACTGAAAATAAACGTAGAACAGCCCAATAAAATATTAGAGCGCGCTATGGTAGACTAAACTGAAAACCCCGATTGGAGAGTTCATCATTATTATTATAATATTTTTTATTTCAGTAAGGGAAATATGAAAATGTTTTATTAAAAAAAAAACACCCTAAAAATAATTTTCAAATATTTAAAATGTTAGATGCGCGCGCTCTAAAATGGCATAAAGGGGTATGGGTTACACAGGTCTACAAAAAAAACTTTTTTATTGCACAAGAGAACCTGATGGTGTTTCTAGTGTAACTTTTCATGCTGAACTCAAAAATCTAATCAGAAATTTTCCATCACCCATGGTTTTTGCCTGATGCTCTTTTTTTAGTATTGGGATAAATACAGTAATAAATGCAACCAATGTTACGTAAGCATATTTTTAAGTTACATCATTAACTAAGCTAGCGCTTTATTTTTGACAAGAAGAGTTGGTATGAAGAGCCAAAAGCTTTATTTTATTTGTTATTAATTAAATTTTGCTCTTTAAAAATCATGAATATTAATTTAAATAACAAATTATTGAAATTTTATTGAATATATATAATTTATTATTATATTAATTAATTATTAACTTTATTAACATCATGAAACGCGATATCCCAAACTCAGGGATATTTGCGCCAATACATTTCACTGCATTACAGCAATTCGGCTATATACAATCCTGTTCAATTCATTATTTTACATAAATTAACTAAAGAAAATTGTCCAAAGAGAAAAACAAACAACAAAGCAAAACACACAGAGCAAGCATCGCAGTTCTTTTTTTTTTTCTAAGATTTATTATTATATAATATTATAATCTGTTTTGCTTTCAACTCAAAAATAACGACAAGCTCTGTAATGCTATTTGCTCATTAACAGTTTTAATATATATATTTAAATTGAACCTAACACACACACACACACACGATTTGTTTAATAGATTTGCAGCAGAAGTGACAGGTAAATTTGAAGTGATTAGTTTATTCTTCTCTATCGATTTGCTTTTATAAATCGTGTGCACAAGACTGTGTCAATATGCCGAGGCGTTGCATTAATATTCCTGATATTTTCTGTTATATTTGTGGGGATTAACTTTCAAAGTTCAAAGGCGAAACTTTACACCGCTCATCAAAAAGTGCTATGAACTTTATTTTGGCTTTAAAGTCGGTGACCAAGATAAGACTTGGGCTCCTCACCATTGTTGTGTAATTTGTGTTCGACATCTTACAGGGTGGATTAAAGGTGAATGTCATATGCCTTTTGCGGTTCCAATGATATGGAGGGAACCTAAAGACCATTCTTCAGACTGTTATTTTTGTTTGACAAAGACTATAGGTATTACATCCAAATCAAGACATACAGTTGAATATCCAGATTTGCCTTCTGCTATGAGACCGGTTCCTCATAGTGATATTTTACCTGTTCCACAGCCTCCTGAAAATGTAATATTTAGTGACGATGATTCAGATAGACGAGAGCAACAGTGGGATGACACAAATTTTGAAGCAGGTGCTTTATCTGAACCTCATTTATTAACCCATGGAGATTTGAACGACCTCGTACGTGATTTAGATTTATCCAAAAAACAGAGTGAAGTTTTAGGCTCTAGGTTAAAAGGCTGGAATCTCCTGCATAAAGGCACAAAATTATGCATTTTTCGCAAGCGTCAAGATGAATTTCAAGACTTCTTCTCACAAGAGAATGATTTAGTATATTGCAATGATGTTGTTAGTCTAATGGAAGCGCTTGGTCATGACCAGGATACAGAAGTGTGGCGTTTATCCATTGATTCTTCAAAAATTAGTATGAAAGCTGTTCTCCTTCACAATGGAAATAAGTTCCCATCAGTGCCAATAGCACATGCATCCAACATGAAAGAGACTTACGAAAACATGAAACTGCTTTTGAAAAAGATAGAATATGAAAGATACGGTTGGAAAATATGCAGCGATTTGAAAGTCGTTGCTCTCTTGCGTGGATTACAGCTTGGATATACAATTTTTTTTGTTTTCTGTGTGAGTGGGATAGCAGAGATAGGGAAAGGCATTATATTAAAAATATCTGGCCAAACCGTGAATTCTTTACTCCAGGATATAAAAATATTGAAAATCTACCCCTGATCGATTCAGAAAATATTTACTTACCACCATTACATATTAAACTGGAATTAATGAAGAACTTTGTCAAGGCAATGGATCGAAATGCCAGTGGATTTGCCTACCTAAAACAAAAAATTCTAGTATAAGTGAAGCGAAGATTAAAGAAGGCATTTTCGTTGGACCTCAGATTCGAGAATTGCAGCAGGATGGAAATTTTCAAAATAGTTTGAATGAAGTTGAAGCAGCAGCATGGAATTCCTTTAGAAACGTTTGCAAAAACTTCTTAGGAAGTGTCAAGGTTGAAAATTACCGAGACATAGTTAATGATCTGTTGCTTTCCTACAAGGCACTGGGATGTAACATGTCCCTCAAGATCCATTTCCTGCATTCACATCTAGATTTCTTTCCGGACAATCTTGGCGCAGTTAGCGATGAGCATGGTGAGAGGTTTCATCAAGATATATCAAGCATGGAGAAGCGGTACCAAGGTAAATGGAGTCCCGCTATGCTTGCCGACTACTGCTGGACACTCAAGAGGGATCTACCACAAGCAAAGTATAGAAGAAAATCCACTGTCACTGCTTTTCAATAAATAAATATGTTTCGTTCATATATGCCTATATATTAACAATATTTCCAAATTTCAAGTAGGTGTATCTCAGAAATATTGCGTAATAGAAAAAAACTAATGGTATATTTGGATTCAGGACATGTAGATAAGATGCTATTTATTTGTGGACAAAGAAAAATATTTTTTGATAAACCAGTGTAATGTAATAAGGGTTATGCAAAACTGCTTACGTAACATTGTTTGCATTTTTTACTGTATTTATCCCAATACTAAAAAAAGACCGTCACGCAAAAACCATAGGTGATGGGAAATTTCTGATTAGATTTTTGAGTTCAGCATGAAAAGTTACACTAGAAACATAATCAGGTTCTCTTGTGCAAAAATCTTGTTGACCAGTGTTATCAATCATTGAAAATGTCATAGTGTGTGTTTCTATATCTATTTAAAAATAAAAAATTCAATTAAATACAAAAGTCTTTATTTAGTTAACATTAGGTTAAGGCGGTTAGATTGTTCTTTGTAGAGATAAGAGGCATATAGATACCCTGGAATAGGATATGGGTAGACTGAATAGTTTGGGTGATGGTTTTTAGACAGGAGAGGCTGAATCTTTCTTATTATTTGAGATTTCTGCTAGCTGTTCCGTTACAGTAGATTGGGAATATCAGCATCGCCTTGTTCTGGAACGGGATATTGGGCTTCGTTAGCATTGTCTTGTTCTGGAACGGGATATTGGGCTACGTTAGCATTGTCTTGTTCTGGAACTGGATCTTGAATAGGATAAGCAATGTTTTGTTCTGGAACAACAGGTTGTACAGGATCTGGACAGTCTGGTCCTTGTTCTGGAACAGGTTGTTCAGGATCTGGGCTGTCTGGTCCTTGGACGGGATCTTGAATAGGGATAACAATGCCTTGTTCTGGAACAGGTTGTATAGGATCTGGACAGTCTGGTCCTTGAACGGGATCTTCAATAGGGATAACAATACCTTGTTCTGGAACAGGTTGTATAGGATCTGGGCAGTCTGGTTCTTGGACGGGAATAACGATTGGATCCTGACAGTCGGGCTCAGCAGGAGATGGTACACGAATGGGTTCAGTGATCTTTACACCAGATGGCGTTACACTTGAAGATCCTTTTTCTAATCGAACAGTCCCAGCTTTTGTTGGCGCTACAGTCGATTTTGACTTCTGTGGACTGACCCTGGCTGGTGTGGAAACAGATTGTGCTTTTGTTGAGACAGAAGCACTGGAAGATGCGACGGAGGCAGCGCTAGAGGCTTCAGAAACACTGGGGGATGCAGGAGAGACAGTGCTAGAGGCTTCAGAAACACTGGGGGATGCAGGGGAGACAGTGCTAGAGGCCATAGAGACACTGGGAGATGCAGGAGAGACAGAGCTAGAGGCCTTAGAGACACTGGGAGATGCAGTGGAAATAGCACTAGAGGCCGTAGAAGCAGTAGAAGATTTAGCAGCAACAGTGGTTGATGCGGCAGTGACAGAGCTTTCGTTGCCTTCAAGTTTATGAGGGTTTGGATGCCAGGCCGGAGTGGAGGAACAGTCTATGGCATCGTGGTCAACATGGACTTCAAGAGTGGATTCTTTGGATTTGTTTGGAATTGGAGACACTGGAACATCAACCAACAACATTCAATCACAGATTCTTAGATTGAGGCAACAAGATTAAAGGAATGCAGAAGAATTTTGAAGTAGCTTTTTGAATTGAAATGTTCTAACATATTTTATATAGATGGAAATTTTTCAGGGAGGATATTGATCTAAAGAGACTAAACCAGACGCCATTTATTCACCTCTTTGGCAGATTGTCAAGATTCCATTAGATCCCGTGTGGATCTCATGGAATAAAGTCCGCCCTAGACTGACGAGGGCCATTAGCCCGAAACCATGGTCTCTAGGTGGACGCTTTACAGTTTGCCAAAGCTGGTGTTGTGGCTTTGTCACCGATCCGAGGCCGCTAGTTGCGGCAACGGTCAATAGATGGCCTCTGGTTTTAGACGTCTATTTTGACGGGAGAGGCGACCCTTGCCTCTTTAGATATTTTATATGGTTATTTTCATTCGTTAAATATAAGTTATAGATAGATAATTTCATCCCTTTAGTCACACAGTATATAAATATATATATATATATATATATATATATATATATATATATATATATATATATATATCGTGCTTGAACACTTGCATCTTATCTATCAATAAAAGACACGCTTTGTCTAATGACCTATTGTCTTTATTTTTATATATAGAACATTACTGAATTAAAAATAGATCAATCTCTAATGTAAATATAAAGTATTGATAAAAAAACATAGACAGAGTTTATAAATGATAGAATATGGATAATATTCCAAGATATAAAGGGAATATATGTGAAACCTAATTCTTTTTTCTTTTTTTTTTTTTTTTTTGCCTTGAGGTTTATATAGGTTAGATAGTTTCAGATAGATTTTAAGAAACAAATATAGGTATATGAATCTCGTAGTTAAAAAAATATATATTATTTTAATAGAAAGTGTAAAGTTGTTAGATAAAAACTAAGTAGAATATGTTAAATAAATTCAGAACCTTGACGAGTATAAAAAGTTCTTTAAAGATATCTATTATTAAAAAAATAGAAATATTAAAACAATATGGCTTTGAAGTTGTATATATTGGCTTTAAAGTTTATAGAAATGACAAATAGTTGTTGGAAGACATGAATGTTTAGAAACGTTAAATTCTATTTGTGGTTTTCCATGAGAGAAATATAGCTTTTAATTGATATAGTGTTATAGAAATGACAATAACTATTGGAAAACATGAATGTATAGAGACGTAAAATTCTATTTATTGTTGTCCATGATAGAAAGAACGCTTTAATTGATATAGTGTTATAGATATGACAAATAACTATTGGAAAACATGAATGTATAGAGACGTAAAATTCTATTTAGTATTGTTCATGATAGAAAGAACGCTTTAATTGATATAATGTTATAGATATGACAAATAACTATTGGAAAACATGAATGTATAGAGACGTAAAATTCTATTTAGTATTGTTCATGAAAGAAAGAATGCTTTAATTGATATAATGTTATAGAAATGGCAAATAGCTATTGGAAAACATGAATGTATAGAGACGTAAAATTCTATTTAGTATTGTTCATGAGAGAAAGAACGCTTTAATTGATATAATGTTATAGAAATGGCAAATAACTATTGGAAAACATGAATGTATAGAGACGTAAAAATCTATTCAGTATTGTTCATGAGAGAAAGAACGCTTTAATTGATATAATGTTATAGAAATGGCAAATAGCTATTGGAAAACATGAATGTATAGAGACGTAAAATTCTATTTGTTGTTTTCCATGAGAGAAAAAAACGCTTTAATTGATTTAGTGTTGTATAAATGGCAAATAGTTGTTGGAAGACATGAATGTATAGAGATGTAAAGTTCTATTTAGTATTGTTCATGAGAAAAAGAGCGCTTCAATTGATATATTCATATAGAAATGGCAAATAGCTATTGGAAAAAATGTAAAGTTTTATTTTATTATTGACGATGACAAAGACTGTTTGTATTCCAAAAGAAGCACCTTTCCCTATTAAAAATGCATTGAAGAGTTCCATTTTAAAGTGAGATATGTATATTTTTGTACCAATATAGTGGTATAGAGATTATAAATAGCTATTTGGAAGTTGTGTGAATAATTCGTTGTCTCTGAAGGATTGTTTATATATAAAATAGCAATGTTGAGAATATGTGAAAAACAATTAGAAAACTTTGATTGAAGAGGTAAACATATATATTACTAAAAAGCACTAATGTTTATTTTAAACATAATTCAAACTTCTACTATCCTTACTGCGATGAAAAAAATATTGGGAAGGCTTGGCTGATCAGTGGCGAATCTTCTCAGCGCTTTTGCCAATTTAATCTACCAGACCGCTTTTTAAAGATCTAATACTCTATTGGACGATTCTACTTATACATATTCTACTTATACTTATACTTATACTTATATATATATGTATATGCTACACTGAAGAGTGGAATTTTAGAAATGGAACTCAAGAAAACAATGGACATAAGCTTTTAGGACAGTAGAATTACATATAAATATTTGCATAAAGCAATGTTCTTGGTTTTATATGTAAAGGAAACATACATTCTTTAAGGATTTCATCTATTATATAAAGATGACGTGCTATTGCCTTATAGTTGAAATATATTATTTCTCTTTAAAATAATTGTTTTAATTCATTATATAGTGTAGTATTATGATGCATTAGCGCGCCATCTGTTATCAAAATTTGAAACTATTATAGATGCGTATGATTCTTTTTAAATGCAATATAACAGTGGTATGGTAGATTAAACTGGCGAAACCGCTAGGAAGGTTCACCACTGATGAGCTAAGCCCTCCCATTAATTTTTCCATTGCAGTAAGGATAGTAGAAATTGTTTATTTTTAAAAAGAATCTTACGCGTCTATATTAGTTTCGAATTTTGATAGTGTAGTATAAAGATTGTAAAGAATGATTGGAAAACGTAGAATGTATATATAAATGTAAAATATTAGAACTAAGAGCTATACTCACCAGAGACTGGAGCTGCGGTCGCCAGAGCGACCAAGGACAGAAGCACAAGGCAGAGCTTCATGGTGAAGATGTTGTACTACGGAAGAAGTTGATCTCCAGACTTTTATTCAAAATTCTAGGCGACTCATGTAGCTATGAGTCAGGAATGGCAGTTATCTTACGGAGATGAAAAGACTGATTACAATCTGTAAATGACTTGTGATATTTCAATTAAAAATAGTTCATTGAATGAATGCTTGTTTTTGTAAATATTTTATTTATTTTATTCATACCCATGGATAAGTAATTGAACTTGATATTAGAACGAATATTGTTGGCCTAAAGTCGACCGAAAAAACGGAAACATTTGAAAGATTGCCAAAGTTTTAAAAATATTTTTAGATTTGTGTGTGTTAACCATTCACGGTAGAGTTTGAAATAAGAAATTATCTTTTATTATTTAGAAATTAGAAGCTATCTTGGCTACCTTGATAAGTTTCGCAGGTATCAAACATTATATTGAGAAGTGGTTAAATGAATATTATTCTATAATATTGAATATATATTGAATGATATAAAAGAGAAATATATATTCACAAAATGTGAGATTGATCATAATAGAATATAATGGTCCATAAAATGTATTTTTGTTGTTGAATCTTCATTGTCATTATTTTAAACATCCTATTGATAGGTGAACTTGTGCATTCTGTTTCTAATGAATGTCTAAGGTTTGTCTTTCGACCATTTCAGGACTTCAGTTTTTACATCTGATTGGAGGAAATTATACTTTAAAGATTTTTAAAGAGTCTAATCAAATACAAGCAACATTGTAAAAAAAAGAAAAGAGGATAGGTGGAGTGAACAAGCACTTCCATTTTTCTCTCGTAAACGCTTCTTTGCCAATGTGTACAACATGTGGATGTACATTGTCATTGAGACTAAATACGGTATATGTATAGATATTGTTTCTAAAATATTTACTGTTTCTCGATATTACATAAAAATAAACAACGCCTCTAAGAATAAGTTTCTTGCTGCTTATATATTCTCTAAAGTTTTCGGGTATTATAGACCCTTCTACAGAAGTATTTGACAGAAATATTAAATATAATCCTCCTTCTTCAGTGCCTTCCTCTATTGAGGGTGGGACATATGGTTTCTCCATATCTTCCTTCTTCAGTTCCTTCCTCTATTGAGGGTGGGACATATGGTTTCTCCATATCTTCCTTCTTCAGTGCCTTCCTCTATTGAGGGTGGGACATATGGTTTCTCCATATCTCCCTTCTTCAGTGCCTTCCTCTATAGAGGGTGGGACATATGGTTTCTCCATATCTCCCTTCTTCAGTGCCTTCCTCTATTGAGGGTGGGACATATGGTTTCTCCATATCTCCCTCCTTCAGTGCCTTCCTCTACTGATGGGTCGGCCAAATGGTTTCTCCATATCTCCCTCCTTCAGTACATTCCTCTACTGATGGGTCGGCCACATGGTCTCTCCATATCTCCCTCCTTCAGTACATTCCTCTACTGATGGGTCGGCCACATGGTCTCTCCATATCTCCCTCCTTCAGTACATTCCTCTACTGATGGGTCGGCCACATGGTCTCTCCATATCTCCCTCTTCGAGTACCTTCCTCTACTGAGGGTGGGCCACATGGTCTCTCCATATCTCCCTCCTTCAATGCCTTCCTCTACTGATGGGTCGGCCAAATGGTCTCTCCATATCTCCCTTCTTCAGTACCTTTCTCTACTAGTGGGTCGGCCAAATGGTCTCTCCATATCTCCCTCCTTCAGTGCCTTCCTCTACTGAGGGTGGTCCACATGGTCTCTCCATATCTCCCTCCTTCAGTGCCTTCCTCTACTGAGGGTGGTCCACATGGTCTCTCCATATCTCCCTCCTTCAGTGCCTTCCTCTACCGAGGGTGGGCCACATGGTCTCTCCATATCTCCCTCCTTCAGTACCTTCCTCTACCGAGGGTGGGCCACATGGTCTCTCCATATCTCCCTCCTTCAATGCCTTCCTCTACTGAGGATGGGCCACATGGTCTCTCCATATCTCCCTCCTTCAGTACCTTCCTCTACTGAGGGTGGGCCACATGGTCTCTCCATATCTCCCTCCTTCAGTACCTTCCTCTACTGAGGATGGGCCACATGGTCTCTCTATATCTCTCTCCTTCAGTACCTTCCTCTACTGAGGGTGGTCCACATGGTCTCTCCATACCTCCCTCATTCAAGGCCTTCCTTTACTGAGGGTGGACCATATGGACTTTCCATTTCTCCATATCTTATGCAAATTCGAAGAGTGATTTACACTTTGAAAAGAGAGATAAAAACTCTTTGATCTAAGTACTGGAGATTATTAAATTTGGCAATAGATTGCACTCTTAGTCTTCCATCTTTGCGACGATCATGTCTTTCAAGAACTGAATCCATTTGATCACAACATGCTTTATTTTACAAATCCAAAAACGTTTACTACTATCCTTTGTTGTTAGCATCCTTCATGTCAAATTAAACTTCTGGTGACTGTATGGTGACAAATATTCTCCAATTTGATCTTTTAATAACCACCAGGTGCAGCTCATCTAGTGACCTTCCGGTAGCTTTCTTGACCTCTTATAGCCAGATCATTGCAGGTCTTCATCTCTTCCTTCAAATTTTCCCAAACATCAACATATTTTCTAATCCCTTTACTCTTGTGTGTCCGATGTAGGCCAGTCTTTGTTTACATGTTTGGGATTCTAGAGATCTAACAGGGGATTAATATCATTCAAGATTGATATATTTGTATGTTTATGTGGCTTCTACTGTAAGGCTAGGTGAATTAACAAATGTATTAACCCATAAGACTATATATTCCAACTTTAGACAACCCTCTACCCTTGATCCATCCGTGTATATAGGCAAGCTTTAAGCCTACTAATTATTCTTCTACATGCCTAACTAACGAAATTGAAAACTATTATTTACATATTAACTTAAAATATATTAAATACCGGTTAAAAACTATAAAGATGCTTGATAATTAAGTATAATACATTGTTGTATATTCTTTTTACACCTATACTAATCTAAATTTCTGTTATATTACTACTAATTATTTTTTTAAGAAAAGGAACTGCATGTTCTCGATTGCTTGTATTTAAGTTTATGCCAAGCCCTTTCTTCTTTCATCCTATTTGATACATTGTGAATAACATTGCTGATTATTGTTATACTATTACTGTTATTATTGTATTATACTCTCTTCTACTCGGAGAATCTGTATAAGACCAAAATGTCTTAATAAAGCTTTTTGTTGTTGTTATATTTGTATGTTCATGCGACTATTCTTAATATAATGAACAAATATATTGAGAGGGACTTTTTCATCAATGGTGAACCCTCTCAGCGGTGGTTTACTCAATCATAACGCTATGAGATTGCACACATACATCTAATGCTATATTAGGCTATTCTACTTATATTTACCCCTAGGAAATTCTCGGTTAAGGTAATATACTCCTTAGAAATTCTTAGCTAAGGTAATATACTCCTAAGAAATTCTTAGCTGAGTTAATATACTCCTAATAAATTCTTAGCTGAGATAATATACTCCTAAGGAATTCTTAGCTAAGGTAATATACTCCTAAGAAATTCTTAGCTAAAGTAATATACTCCTAAGAAATTCTTAGCTAAGGTAATATACTCCTAAGAAATTCTTAGCTAAGGTAATATACTCCTAAGAAATTCTTAACTGAGTTAATATACTCCTAAGAAATTCTTAACTAAGGTAATATACTCCTAAGCAATTCTTAGCTAAGGTAATATACTCCTAAGAAATTCTTAGCTAAGTTAATATACTCCTAAGAAATTCTTAGCTGAGGTAATATACCCCTAAGAAATTCTTAGCTGAGGTAATATACCTTAAGAAATTCTCGGCTAAGGTAATATACTCCTAAGAAATTCTTAGCTAAGGTAATATACTCCTAAGGAATTCTTAGCTAAGGTAATATACTCCTAAGAAATTCTTAGCTATGGGAATATACCCCTAAGAAATTCTTAGCTAAGGTAATATACCCCTAAGAAATTCTTAGCTAAGCTAATATACTCCTAAGAGATTCTTAGCTAAGGTAATATACTCCTAAGCGATTCTTAGATAAGTTAATATACTCCTAAGAGATTCTTAGCTAAGTTAATATACCCCTAAGAAATTCTTAGCTAAGGTAATATACTCCTAAGAAATTCTTAGATAAGGTAATATACTCCTAAGAAATTCTTAGCTGAGGTAATATACTCCTAAGAAATTCTTAGCTAAGGTAATATACTCCTAAGAAATTCTTAGCTAAGGTAATATACTCCTAAGAAATTCTTAGCTGAGTTAATACACTCCTAAGAAATTCTTAGCTAAGTTAATACATTCCTAAGAAATTCTTAGCTAAGTTAATATACTCCTAAGAAATTCTTAGCTGAGGTAATAAACTCCTAAGAAATTCTTAGCTAAGTTAATACACTCCTAAGAAATTCTTAGCTAAGTTAATATACTCCTAAGAAATTCTTAGCTGAGTTAATACACTCCTAAGAAATTCTTAGCTAAGTTAATACACTCCTAAGAAATTCTTAGCTAAGTTAATATACTCCTAAGAAATTCTTAGCTGAGTTAATACACTCCTAAGAAATTCTTAGCTAAGTTAATACACTCCTAAGAAATTCTTAGCTAAGTTAATATACTCCTAAGAAATTTTTAGCTAAGTTAATACACTCCTAAGAAATTCTTAGATGAGGTAATATACTCCTAAACAATTCTTAGCTGAGGTAATATACTCCTAATAAATTCTTAGCTAAGTTAATACACTCCTAAGAAATTCTTAGCTGAGTTAATACACTCCTAAGAAATTCTTAGCTAAGGTAATATACTCCTAAGAAATTCTTAGCTGAGTTAATACATTCCTAAGAAATTCTTAGCTAAGTTAATACACTTATAAGAAATTCTTAGCTAAGTTAATACACTCCTAAGAAATTCTTAGCTAAGGTAATATACTCCTAAGAAATTCTTAGCTGAGTTAATTTACTCCTAAGAAATTCTTAGCTGAGTTAATACACTCCTAAGAAATTCTTAGCTAAGGTAATATACTCCTAAGAAATTTTTAGCTGAGTTAATATACTCCTAAGAAATTCTTAGCTAAGGTAATATACTCCTAAGAAATTCTTAGCTAAGGTAATATACTCCTAAGAAATTCTTAACTGAGTTAATATACTCCTAAGAAATTCTTAACTAAGGTAATATACTCCTAAGCAATTCTTAGCTAAGGTAATATACTCCTAAGAAATTCTTAGCTAAGTTAATATACTCCTAAGAAATTCTTAGCTGAGGTAATATACCCCTAAGAAATTCTTAGCTGAGGTAATATACCTTAAGAAATTCTCGGCTAAGGTAATATACTCCTAAGAAATTCTTAGCTAAGGTAATATACTCCTAAGGAATTCTTAGCTAAGGTAATATACTCCTAAGAAATTCTTAGCTATGGGAATATACCCCTAAGAAATTCTTAGCTAAGGTAATATACCCCTAAGAAATTCTTAGCTAAGCTAATATACTCCTAAGAGATTCTTAGCTAAGGTAATATACTCCTAAGCGATTCTTAGATAAGTTAATATACTCCTAAGAGATTCTTAGCTAAGTTAATATACCCCTAAGAAATTCTTAGCTAAGGTAATATACTCCTAAGAAATTCTTAGATAAGGTAATATACTCCTAAGAAATTCTTAGCTGAGGTAATATACTCCTAAGAAATTCTTAGCTAAGGTAATATACTCCTAAGAAATTCTTAGCTAAGGTAATATACTCCTAAGAAATTCTTAGCTGAGTTAATACACTCCTAAGAAATTCTTAGCTAAGTTAATACATTCCTAAGAAATTCTTAGCTAAGTTAATATACTCCTAAGAAATTCTTAGCTGAGGTAATAAACTCCTAAGAAATTCTTAGCTAAGTTAATACACTCCTAAGAAATTCTTAGCTAAGTTAATATACTCCTAAGAAATTCTTAGCTGAGTTAATACACTCCTAAGAAATTCTTAGCTAAGTTAATACACTCCTAAGAAATTCTTAGCTAAGTTAATATACTCCTAAGAAATTCTTAGCTGAGTTAATACACTCCTAAGAAATTCTTAGCTAAGTTAATACACTCCTAAGAAATTCTTAGCTAAGTTAATATACTCCTAAGAAATTTTTAGCTAAGTTAATACACTCCTAAGAAATTCTTAGATGAGGTAATATACTCCTAAACAATTCTTAGCTGAGGTAATATACTCCTAATAAATTCTTAGCTAAGTTAATACACTCCTAAGAAATTCTTAGCTGAGTTAATACACTCCTAAGAAATTCTTAGCTAAGGTAATATACTCCTAAGAAATTCTTAGCTGAGTTAATACATTCCTAAGAAATTCTTAGCTAAGTTAATACACTTATAAGAAATTCTTAGCTAAGTTAATACACTCCTAAGAAATTCTTAGCTAAGGTAATATACTCCTAAGAAATTCTTAGCTGAGTTAATTTACTCCTAAGAAATTCTTAGCTGAGTTAATACACTCCTAAGAAATTCTTAGCTAAGGTAATATACTCCTAAGAAATTTTTAGCTGAGTTAATATACTCCTAAGAAATTCTTAGCTGAGTTAATATACTCCTAAGAAATTCTTAGCTAAGTTAATACACTCCTAAGAAATTCTTAGCTAAGTTAATACACTCCTAAGAAATTCTTAGCTAAGGTAATATACTCCTAAGCAATTCTTAGCTGAGGTATAATATACTCCTAATAAATTCTTAGCTAAGGTAATATACTCCTAAGAAATTCTTAGCTGAGTTAATACATTCCTAAGAAATTCTTAGCTAAGTTAATACACTTATAAGAAATTCTTAGCTAAGGTAATATACTCCTAAGAAATTCTTAGCTAAGGTAATATACTCCTAAGAAATTCTTAGCTAAGGTAATATACTCCTAAGAAATTCTTAGCTAAGGTAATATACTCCTAAGAAATTCTTAGCAGAGTTAATAAACTCCTAATAAATTCTTAGCTAAGGTAATATACTCCTAAGAAATTCTTAGCTAAGGTAATATACTCCTAAGAAATTCTTAGCTAAGGTAATATACTCCTAATAAATTCTTAGCTAAGGTAATATACTCCTAAGAAATTCTTAGCTAAGGTAATATACTCCTAAGAAATTCTTAGCTAAGGTAATATACTCCTAATAAATCCTTAGCTAAGTTAATACATTCCTAATAAATTCTTAGCTAAGGTAATATACTCCAAAGAAATTATTAGCTAAGGTAATATACTCCTAAGAAATTCTTAGCTAAGGTAATATACTCCTAAGAAATTCTTAGCTAAGGTAATATACTCCTAAGAAATTCTTAGCTAAGGTAATATACTCCTAATAAATCCTTAGCTAAGTTAATACATTCCTAATAAATTCTTAGCTAAGGTAATATACTCCAAAGAGATTCTTAGCTAAGGTAATATACTCCTAAGAAATTCTTAGCTAAGGTAATATACTCCTAAGAAATTCTTAGCTAAGGTAATATACTCCTAAGAAATTCTTAGCTAAGGTAATATACTCCTAAGAAATTCTCAGCTGAGTTAATTTACTCCTAATAAATTCTTAGCTAAGGTAATATACTCCTAAGAAAATCTTAGCTAAGGTAATATACTCCTAAGAAATTCTTAGCTAAGGTAATATACTCCTAAGAAATTCTAAGCTAAGGTACTAAATCTAACATATTAAGATGTAGCGACTAAAGGACGTCTAACTATATAAAGAGAAATGATGCTTTTAGTTGATATATCTCCTACATAAATGCGCCTAAAAGATTTAGTATTTAAATATTTTACTTTAAGTATATAACCCGTGCCCCATGAAAATATCTACCATTTATAAATATCATTAATACGTGCCTAAATTATCAACGTCGCGAGCTTAAAAAAAAATTAAATCGTCCAAATATTGATGGTGAAAAAACGCGGCCGAGTTGGCAGTCAACCAAGTTTATGCTCCAAGATGGTAGCAACTCCTGGATCTTCGCCATTCCACTTGAAGCTTATTTTTTTATAAGACTAGAAGGTGGGTATATATAGACATGTTCTGTGTAAAGTCACCTATATTACTTCGAGAATATAATATTTCAAGGCTTCAGCAATTAACAGGCTAGTTTTGTTATAAAAATGATATAATTATAGCGAGTTATATACACTCATAGACAACACTTAAGAAAGTTTTTACCTTTTAGTATGTATAACGGGATTCAGACAATAACTCTGAAAGATATTCAATATGCATTGACCTTCATTTACATATGTGATAACCAAGTGTGAACACAATTGCCTTTGTCTTCTTTTTTTCTTCTCCAAAATAATTCTTATTCAGAAGATATTTTAGTCCGAAGAGGGTTCTGAGAAGAAGCTAAAGCTCTGATGCAGATCCTTTGGACATCGGGACTTGTTCTGTTGTATTCAGGATGGAGATCTTGGCTAACCAGTCCATCTATGTGAATATCCTCACTCTCGAGAAAACCAGAGACTAGCACTAACTTATGTGAAAGGACAAGTATTATCTTCTATAAAAATGAACTGGGGAGCAATAAAGGACATCCCTGAAAGACATCAAATAGAATTCAAGTATCTCGTTTTTGTATCTTTGAGTAGACAATGTGCTCTCTTCCTTCGAAATGGCACGAACCCAGACCATGAAAGCCATTCCCCAAATAATATATTTCTTTTATGAAAATGAGTTGGAATAAGGTTTCATATTATTTCAATACAAAGTATTGTGGAGAATCAGTGTCTAGACTGATTTTTGTCTCGTCACTGAAAAGCACATGGGCCCACTGGTTCCAGGAGTGATATTTCCGGCACCTGAGAAAGAGTGAGAGGGATATAGTATTGTTGCTTCTCGTACCCAGACGCCTTTCGTGTTCTTTGTCTGATAAAGGATGGTACAAAGATATTGCACACGATAACACACATAATAGCACACGAATTCGCAAAGGAGTGCAGATAAAGTTATATATAGAGACTTATATATAAGTGATGCAAAATGGTAAAGTACACTAAAGGTGTGGGACTTGTCTTCCACCTCTGCCGTCAGAAGGATCCTTGGCGCCGTGGATGTCACTCTTGAGAAACGTCCTGCTCCTCACAGCACACGTCCAACCTGGATGACACCGACTTGTAGGCCGATACGCTGTAGACCGACACACTCGATCCGGTGCCCCCTTTCAGAGCAAAATCTTTCCAGTACAGTCCAGTCGCCAACCACTATCCACCGGACCTTCTTCGGCCGCGCCTTCTTTAGGATTCCTTGCTGTCGAACAGCTGTCAACAGAATGTCTGTTCACCCCCCCCCCCCTATCTCTTCTTCAACTGACCCCTTTCTTTAATCCCACGGTCCCCCTTGAGGCTAGTAGCAATTACTTGCCTATCAACCACCTCGTCGTCACTTGTGATGGTGGGAGAAAAATGCTAAATTAAATGCTATTGTCGTCTTGCATAAAGACCATGTTCCTAAAACCTTCGATGAACAGTTTCTTGAAACTGCCGTTCCAGAACCCCATGAGTGCTCATTAGAGAGCTGAGTAGCTTTCATCCTCCTATGGCGCTTCATATTCAATAGTCAGATAGGGGTTTTCAAGGGTCGTAGTGGATCTTCCTCAGCACTGCTCTTGTCTTCTAATAATGATTTCCCTTTCGCTGGATGGTTTACAGTACTGAAAGATCACCTTTTTGGTAACATTGCGCCATAGGTTTATAGAATCACTAATGAAGAAGACTTGAAAAGATTAAGAGAGGAATGAGGCCTGTTGCAATGTTATCAAAAATATAATTTTATCAAAAAAATCGCAATTATAGTCTATCAAACGGTCAAATATTAAAATATCAATGATTGAATACCTTTTAAAGCGACAAGGTTCTTTATTTAATCATGTATGGATAGATTTCAGGACAAATGACCTTCAACCGGTCGTGTAATCACTAACGATTCTATCTGAAGAGAAAATGTCCCGATATTTAGCCAAACAAAATAAATAGATAAGCACTTATCACATCAAAATGTACTTCATCGTTATATATTTAACCATCGACTGCTTGATAGAAATAGAATAATTAGATATGAAATATATGATATTAGAAGAAAATATATTGCTAAAGTTTAGGATTGATAAGAGAAGATTGTAAAAAGAAAAATTGGTCCGATTGACTGAATGGGAAGCTATGAAAATCTCAAGATAGAAATGCATGTTGAAGATGGTATTTTAAGTGCTATTTCTTCCTATCATAAATGAAGAATTTCCACCAACAGTAAATCGAATAATGCAAAATATTTGAGAATGGCCAATATATGAGGGTAAGTCAGCTATTATCCGCAATATGGTTATATGTTTCTATATGTTGATAGTACTGTCGGGAAGGGTAGATGACGTGGTTTAATTGTTACTATGTCTGTACAGGGGTTAGTTCCTGCTAGGTTATTTCCTTTGTCGTTTTCGTACCATTAACCATGGATTCTATCTGTTTGTACCAAAGAAGAGCAACGTTCAGTGATCCGGTTTTTGTGGTCGGAAGGTGTACCAGGGACCGAGATTCATCGAAGACTCGGTACAGTACGGTAACTGTGTCTTACCTCAACGGAGTGTCTACGAATGGATTGAAAGTTTAAAAAATGGCCGTACGGGTGTTACCCAAGACAAAGACGCTGGACCACTATTTACCGCTACAATTGAGGAAAACATTGAACATGCACGTGACTTGATTCTGTTATACAGACGAGTATCTATTTATAAAGTGTCATATTGTTGCACCAGGCTGCGGCTTGGCAGACTCTTCAGCCTTGATTCTCTCCTGTGCTGGGTCTTGCATCTTACCAGAGCGTGTTTCAACCATCCTA
This sequence comes from Cordylochernes scorpioides, assembly GCA_030710605.1. NCBI lineage: Eukaryota > Metazoa > Arthropoda > Arachnida > Pseudoscorpiones > Chernetidae > Cordylochernes > Cordylochernes scorpioides. Next base: position 29,528,343 of record CP092867.1, read on the forward strand.
CAAATTTATAAAAGGGAATAATTAGATAAGTCTACTTTTAGTAGCCTCCAGAATCCCTTTTTTATTTTCTCACATCAAAGAGAGCAGTGAAGTCACACGTGTACCTAAATACAAATGATGACAATCTAAATAATCTGTGTTTTAAATAAATATCATAGAATATTTTATATAAAAATAAATAAATATATAATTTAAATTTCAAATATATTAAAAATAATATAAGAAATACGCCATTAATCATGATGTAACACTTCCCCCTCTCCAGAGGTCGTCACGTCCTCGTGAGTTACCTCATCAATTCTCTCAAAATAGGGTTTGAGTCTTGAGACATGGACAATCAATGGGTCTTGACCAGGATTATCTTTTGGCTCAATTAAGTAATTTACGTTAGACAGCTTCTTTAATATTCTATATGGGCCAAAATATTTTCTCAGTAGTTTCTCACACTTTCCTATTTTCCTAATTGGTGTCCAAACTGCTACTAATTCTCCTGGTTCGTAGCTTCTTTCCATGTGTTTCTTGTCATAGTTCTTTTTCATTCTTTCTTGAGTCTTTATTGTGTTGTTAATAACTAATTTTCTTGTTCTGTTTATTTTGTCTAAGTGATGTTTTATGTATTCATCATAATCATCTTTGTCAATGTCCACCGAGATATTCCTGTCGTCCAAAAGAGACGTGGGTTCTCTTCCAAACATCAGGAAAAAGGGAGAATATCCTGTGGTTTCCTGAATTGTAGTATTGTAAGCGTGAGTGATGAATGGGAGTATCTCGTCCCAATTTTTCTGATCAGTGTTCACATACATACTGAGCATATTGATCAATGTTCTATTTAACCGCTCTGTCAATCCATTAGTCTGGGGATGATAGCTCGTTGTGAAGCAATGTTTAATCTTGCACGTTTTCATCACCTCTTTCATTAAATTACTGGTAAATTGAGAGCCTTTGTCACTAATAAGATATTGTGGGGCTCCGTGCCGAAGAAAAATATCCTCTACTAGAAATTTAGAAACTTCTTTCACTGTTGCTTCCGAGACTGCTCTTGTTTCTGCATATCTAGTGTAGTAGTCCGTCAGCACGATTATCCATTTTTTCCTGTTTTTCGTAGATGGTAGTGGACCAACAAAGTCAATTCCAATTCTTTCGAAAGGAAAGTTGGCTGGGGGGATGGGCTGTAGTAGTCCAGAAGGTAATTGGTTTGAGCCTTTCCTACTTTGGCAAAGGTGACACGTCTTAACGAATTCTGAGACATCCTTTAGCATGGATGGCCAAAAGTATTTACTCTTTATTCGGTACATGGTTCTGGCGACGCCCAGATGGCCATTCGACATATGATTGTGATATTCTTTCATAATTTCTCTCTTTTTATTCTCTGGAACCACAAGCAACCACGCCCTGCCTTCAGGGTTCGGGTTTTTCTTAAAGAGGCATCCATCTTCTTCTTTAAAGTTTTGCGCAATTGATCGCCTGCTTCCATTAAGGTTTTTCTTAACACTTTCGATAAATTTATCCTCTTTGTCTGTTATTTGATTTAAAAATAGCCTTTCAAAATCCTCATCCCAATCAGTTTCTGGTAAGGGCCCCCTAGATAAGCCATCGGCGTCCAGATGCTTCTTTCCCGATTTATGTATTATATCGAAGTCATATTCTTGAATTTTCAATGCCCATCTTGCCAATCGACCTGTTGGATCCTTCAAGTTTTTGAGCCAGCATAAGGCGTGATGGTCTGTTACTATTTTAAAGTGTCTTCCATAAAGGTAGGGTCGTAATTTTGACATTGACCAGACAACGGCCAGACATTCTTTTTCAGTGGTTGAATAATTTTGCTCCGCTTTACTTAGGGTACGACTCAAATATGAGATCACCTTCTCTTCACCACCGATGTCTTGGACAAGTGTTGCACCTATGCCGATGTTGGACGCATCAGTATGAACATAAGTAGGTGCATTTGGATTGAAGTGACCTAAAATTGGTGGACTTAATAGTGCTGTTTTTAGGGTTTGAAACGCTTCCTCTTGTCTTTCTGTCCAGGTAAATGATACACTTTTTTTTTATAAGGTTGGTCAAAGGGTCAGCAATTTTTGAAAAGTCTTTGATAAATTTTCTATAATATGAACACATTCCCAAAAAGGATTGTACTTCTTTGACCTTTTTGGGCCGAGGAAAATTTCTGACAGCTTTGATGTTATGTTCCGCGGGTTTTATACCATGTTTGCTCGTTATATAGCCGAGAATCTCCAATTCTTCAAAAGCAAATCGGCATTTTTTGTCGTTTAACCTTAAATTAGATTCACGAAAACATCTAAAAACAGCTTCAAGTCTTTTGAGGTGCGTTGGAAAATCCGGGCTATATATGATAACATCATCCAGATAACACAAACAAATTTGCCATCTCAGATTTCCAAGCATATTCTCCATATTTCTCTCAAAGGTAGCAGGCGCGTTACAAAGTCCAAAAGGCATCACGTTGAATTCATATAATCCATGCGCTGTAGTGAAAGCTGTTTTCTCTTTGTCTCTTTCTTCGACTTCAACTTGCCAATATCCAGATCTGAGGTCTATTGCTGAGAAGTGTGTAGATCCTTGGAGAGTATCCATAACTTCGTCTATTCTAGGGATCGGATAGACATCTTTTACTGTCACATTATTCAGTTTTCTGTAGTCCACACAAAATCTGTATTTACCATCTCGCTTCTTGACCAATATTACTGGAAAAGACCAGGGGCTAGAAGATGGCCTAATTATGCCTTCTGTAAGCATCTCGTCAATTTGCTCTTTTATAATATCTCGTTCTTTAGCACTTACCCGGTAAGGCTTGTGTTTAATTGGCTTCGCGTCTTCTGTGTCTATCCGATGTTTTGCCAAATTGGTTCTCCCTAATCTCGATGAAAAAAGATCTCCATACCTTTCTAAAACTTGTTTTAACTCCTTCTGTTCCTTTGGTGAAAGATTTTCGTTTATTTGGAATCTAGGTTCTTCATTCTTTTCTACCTCTCTTTCTCGACTCACATTTATTTTCGCTGGACTACTTCCAAAAGCCAATGTTTGGTTTTTCATTATTTTTAACGGTCGAGGATACGGATTAGTTATCCAGATGTGTGTTTCCCTATTTATAACATTGATCAAGCTTCTTGCTAGACGAAGTCCATTTGTTTGAAACATTTTGCTGCTCTCTTCGATAATATATTCTCCATCCTCTGTTTCTACCAATGCCTTGATCAATTTCATGGAACATTCCGGTACAATGGAATCCTTGGCACTCTTTATTTTCAACCTTTCAAAATTGATTTCGTCATGATTATTCGTCAAATCATATTTTATAGTTTCTTGCTTACAATCTATTTTTGCGTTCATTTTCTTAAGGAAATCTCTCCCAAGAATTAATGTCCGTAAATGCGTTTTCAATATCACAAAGTTGTGTGATAATGTTTCGTCATCAATTTTTATATTTAAAAATATACTTCCTACCATGTCCAATTTTTTTCCATCAGGTCCTGCACAAATTTTTGCGAGTTTACTTATACCATGGCCTGTATCGAGGGCCGTTCTGAGGTCGACCACTGAGAGGTCAGCACCTGTATCAACCAAAGCTTCAAAAGTCCCTATCTTGTCCACATTAATTTTTAATTTGTATTTAGGGTCCAACTTCTTGATTCCGTTTATGGTCGACTTGCTTTGATTGACAGATTCAGGCGCGACGCTTAGTTTAAATCTTCCAACACGGAATATCTATTCCGGGTAGGAATATTTGTCTGTGTGCTATGACATACATCAGCATAAAGCTGAGGTCCTGATTTCTCTGATATTTCATTCATTTGGCATTTTTCTTCGACCTTCTCTTGGGTATCTGCTGGATCCTCTTCTAGGATTCTTATAAACTTGACCCTACAATAACGGGCCACGTGCCCTGGCTTGTTACATTTAAAGCAGATTGGTCTTCCATCTTCCGTCCTATTTTTGCTCACTTCTTGGCTTTTATTGTAAGTGTTTCTCTGAAGGTTTGGTTTCGGCACAAAGTTAGGATTATAAGGACGTCTAGGGGTAGAGGGCTGGGGAAAGTTGTTTCGATACTGTCTGGGGGTAGGAGGGGAGTCGTTCTTGTAATTATTGGAAACAGGGGCTTGGGGCCTGGAAGTGGTCTGGTAGTTTCGTGCGGCAGTCGGCGGCACGTACCTCGATTGTTGTTGGGGTCTAGAATAGCGTGGACCGTTATATAGGTTTCTGGATTTCTCCACACGTTCCCGATACTTCTTTTCAAAAGAATCCATTTTCTTGCACACGACAAGAAGGTCATCGGTCGTTTTAGGAGGGTTCAGGTAGAGCGCGAATGAGTACTCTTTTTTCAGTCCTCCAATAACATGTTCAATTTTTGTTTCTTCTTCCATTGCGGGGTCAACCTTGTTGCACAACACTAGAATGTCTTCCGCGAACCTGATTGCTGGTTCATTCCAGTGTTGCATTCTGTTGAGCTTCATTCTAAGTTCTTCTTTATTCGCGTCCAAAGAAAAATCCTGAATGAGGCGGATTTTAATATTTTCCCAGCTCGTGAAACTAGCTTTGTGTAAATTCAACCAGATTTTAGCGCTTCCCGTCATGTTCATGGCGGCATAACGAGAGATAATGTAGTCTGCCCAATGGTACAAGAAGCCAATTTCTTCAAGAGATTCAATCCATGGGCGAGGGTCTTCCGTTCCATCATACTTGGGGATGTTGATGTTGGGATTCAGGACAACTGGGTCGGAACTAGCATCTCTACCAATTGTTGCACCAGGCTGCGGCTTGGCAGACTCTTCAGCCTTGATTCTCTCCTGTGCTGGGTCTTGCATCTTACCAGAGCGTGTTTCAACCATCCTACAAATTTATAAAAGGGAATAATGAGATAAGTCTACTTTTAGTAGCCTCCAGAATCCCTTTTTTATTTTCTCACATCAAAGAGAGCAGTGAAGTCACACGTGTACCTAAATACAAATGATGACAATCTAAATAATCTGTGTTTTAAATAAATATCATAGAATATTTTATATAAAAATAAATAAATATATAATTTAAATTTCAAATATATTAAAAATAATATAAGAAATACGCCATTAATCATGATGTAACAATATTGTATGCAAATTATTCATTGTTCTGCCTACGGAATCATCTACAACAGACTTGGGTTTCATAAAGTCTGTGCAAGATGGATTTCCCAAAATAACTCATACAGTTTCATAAACAACAGTGCTTGAACATCTGCCAAAAACATTAGGCTTGCATTGAACTTGACATCTTAAACAGAATTGTCATTGGTGACGAAACATGATCCATCATTACGAGCCGGAGATTAAACGGAAGAATATGGAATAAAAACTTCCAAATTCGCCCTGCAAGAAAAAGTCCAAAAGCCAACCATCTACAGGAAAATTGATGCTCACAGATTTTTGGAACTCACAAAGCTTAGTCCTGGAACATTATCAAGAAAGGGGCATAACAATAAACAGTGCGCGTTGCAGTGAGATTCTTACTGACAGGTTGAAACCTGAAATTCGAAGCAAACGCCGAGGACTGCGTTCAAAAGATGTTGCGCTGTTGCACGACAATGCCCGTCCACATACTGCTTTCCATACTGTTAAAACACTTTAGAAACTCAACCTTGAAGCACCGGCTCATCCTCCGTATAGTCCTGACCTTGTCTCATCGAATTCCTATTTGTTTGATACACTCAAAGAGGCATTAAGGTCCCGTAGATTTACCTCGGATGAAGTAGTGAAAGAAGCGGTGAATTCCTGACTCTCAGCTCAACTAAAAACCATCTATTATGAGGGTTTCAGGAAGATATCGCATTGAAAAGAATAGGGACTAGGTTGAAAAATAATGTACAGGTAAGTTTCATATTGGTATTACAATAAATATTTACCCACATTGCGGATAATGGTTGACATTCCCTCGTTATCAGTGGCGCGAACCTTATTAGAAATTTCGTCATCTTGACCCATTAGAAATCAACACACCCACAACTGTTGTATTTTCCCTATAATCTGCGCTTGAAGAATGAGAATATAGAAAAGCACGATGTCACTGGAGATCAGGTACAGCTCAATAAAATAGAAACGAGAGAAGAAAAAAACATGCAAATTCTATTCAATAAACGCAAACCTTTGAATGGTCCACTAATGAGGTAACATAGAAGCATTTAAATAGTTCACAATTTAAAATGAGGGGGATGTCGGTCGAGTGGTCTAAACCATTGGGTTTCGTCAAGAACAAAAGTCTAAAGCTTACATGCTAAGCCTTCTTAATGAGTTCGAATATATACTTAATACTTTATGATTCACTAAAAGAACACTACAGAATTTTACTTTCGAAGTTACACTCACGATTACTATATAAGCTTCAAAATCTACAGCTCTTTATTTATCAAACGAAAATTTATATAAAAAGCACACATACTTACAGCTTCATTAAAATCACTGGTCTTATTTTGTATAAAAATCACGAATCATAATTGATAAGTTTCTATTATAAGGTGAAGATTAATAGTGAAAGTTATATTTTATAAGAAATTGAACTTTATATTTAGATATCTTTAAAATAAAAATAAAAGATGTGAAATTTTATGCTACTATAATTATTTTATTATTCCACAATTCTTACACACATACACATTATAAACAAAGTATTTAATACATCTATCCCCCGATTTACACGGTAGATACGTTCCTGAGAAAAACGTCTAAATCGGGGGTTAGGTGTACACAGAAATAAAAATAAAATGCATTGACAGGTTAAAATATGTAGTCAGCACAAAAGCTCGGGATTCCTCGTGAGATGTGTACACAGCGCATGTGTTCAATCACAGTAGCATTTAGTATAGTGCGATAAAAACAAAAAAAAAACTTATTTGGAAAACCGTGTAAAAGCGAAAACGTATAAAACAAGTACCTTGTAAATCGGGGGATAGATGTAATTATAATATGCCTTCGATTATCTCAAATCAAAACAGAGTAAAGTAATACTATATCACTGATATATTATCTTTAAACAAAACAGATCAGATCAATAATTACGAAGGGACAGTTTCTATAAATATCATATAATCTTTTAAGACAATTTTGACGATATAATCTTTTTTTGAAAATTAGAAACTATTTTAGACGCGTAAGATTATTTTTAGTATTAAACAATTTCTACTGTCCTTACTTCAATGGAAAAATTAATGGAAGGGACTGGCTCATCAGTGGTGAACCCTCCCAGAGGTTTCGCCAGTTTAATCTACCATGAGCCAGGCCCTACCATTAATTTTTCCATTGCAATAAGGGCAGTAGAAATTGTTTAATTTCAAAAAGAATCTTACGCGTCTAAAATAGTTTCTAATTTTCATAACAAATGGCGCGCTAGTGCATCGTAATCTCTTTTTATATATATATATATATTCCCATTTGACAATTAATCCTAGTTTCAACAATAGATTCATTTGGAGGGGATATATAGTTACATCTCTCAACCAATTTTTTATTTAATTCCTGACTTTTCAGTCACTCGCTATCGTTCTCCTCAGGGGAATGTTTGGAGATTGACCCAAAGTCACTGAAACGTTGGTAACAAAATAAAGAAATTGGTTGAGATGCAGACATATCTTTCAAATGAACTTTCAACCAACAAATCATCTTCAATGGTCTCATTGTTCTTTGTATTCAAGCTAGTGGATTGTTATATTCCTAATTTTTAGAAATTATCAATGGTGGCTCTTCATTAGAAAATGGATACCGTAGCCACGTTAGTCACCTTGGAAACGGACCATACTTTGGCAAACGGAAAACAATTGTCCTGGGGTAGAACTAACACCTACCTACATATTATCATTCCAGCAATGACAGCAGCCTTATAGCATATTGAGATAGACCCAGAACAGCAGCTTTACATACTCAAGATAGAGGATATTGCAACTGCTGTGATAGAGATGCATGGGGACATTTGAGTCTATTCATTGGACACGACAACAACAACAACAACAGAAAATTGACATGGACCCAGAACAGCAGCTTTACACACCAAAGATAAAGGATGTTGCGAATGCTGTGATAGATATACTTGGAGACATCTGAGTCTCTTCATTGAACACGACAACAACAACAACAACAGAAAAATGACATGGACTCAGAACAGCAGCTTTACACACCCAAGATAGAGGACATTGTAACTGCTGTGATAGATACGCATGGAGACATCTGAGGCTCTTCATTGAACACGATACCAGCAACAGAAAATTGGAATGGACCCAGAACAGCAGTTTTACACACCCAAGATATAGAACATTGCGACTACTGGAGACATCTGAGGCACTTGATTGAACACAACAACAACAGAAAATTGACATAGACCCAGAACAGCAGCTTTAGACACCCAAGATAAATACATTGCGACTACTGTAATAGAAATGCATGGAGACATCTGAGGCTCTTGATTGGACACAACAGCAACAGAAAATTGACATGGATCCAGAACAGCAGCTTTACACACCCAAGATAGAGGATATTGCGACTGCTGTGATAGAGATGTATAGAGACATCTGAGGCTCTTCATTGGATACGACAACAACAACAGAATATTGACATGTACCCAGAACAGCAGTTTTACACACCCAAGATAGAGAAAGACTGCTGTAATATAGATGTATGGAGACATCTGAGGCTCTTCATTGGACACGACAACAACAACAGAAAATTGACATGGACCCAGAACAGCAGCTTTACACACCCAAGATATAATATATTGAGACTGTTGTTTTGAAGGCATCTGAGGCTCTTCATTGGACACGACAACAACAGAAAATGGGCCTAGAACAGAAGCCTTACACACCCAAGATAGAGGACATTGTGACTTCTGTGATAGAGATGTATGGAGACATCTCTTCATTGGACACAACAACAACAGAAAATTGACATGGACCCACAACAGTAGCTTTACACACCCAAGATAGAGAACATTGCGACTTCTGTGATAGAGATGTATGGAGACATCTCTTCATTGGACACAACAACAACAGAAAATTGACATGGACCCAGAACTGCAGCTTTACACACCCAAGATAGAGGACATTGCGACTGCTGTGATGAAGATGTAATGGAGACATCTGTACATGACAACAACAACAGAAAATTGACATGGATCCAGAACAGCAGCTTTACACACCCAAGATAGAAGATATTGCGACTGCTGTGATGAAGATGTATGGAGACATCTGTACACGACAACAACAATAGAAAATTGACATGGACCCAGAACAGCAGCTTTACACACCCAAGATAGAAGATATTGCGACTGTTGTTATGGAGACATCTGAGTCACATCCTTGGACACAATGACAACAACATCATTAATGATGGCGATCAGTATTGATGTAAATGCGGACTAATTCGGTAGTTTGTTTACAGCTGCTATTTCGACTTCTGCTAAATATACCATCTGCTGCTGCTGAAGTAAGGTCGGGACAGATATATCATCGCTGCCGGGACACTTGCCAGATTACCTTGGGCTCATTAAAAAATCTTCTGCTTCAAATTAAGTTCCAGATAAACATCTGCTGCGCCAAGAACAGACGCTCGTTGATAAGGTAGGACTTCTCTCCATCTACCGAAAGGACTCTTTTCATATTGGATTTCATCGTTTTAGAATCTTAGAATATTTTGTTTATTCTGTATTATCTGTTTACGCTTTCTCTCATTATATTTTCTCTCAGAAATTCTACTAAACTACATTTCGTCAATGTTCTCTCTCTCTCTCTCTCTCTTGTTCTTCAAACGCTTGTTCGGCGGTACATATACTAAAATTAGAACGATACAGAGAAGATTAGCATGGCCCCTTGCGCAAGGATGACATGCAAAATCGTGAAGCGTTCTATCTCTCTATAAATTCGTTCCAATTTTAGTATATGTATCACCAAACAAGTACGTGTACCCTCTCTCTATAAAATATTAATATTGTAATATAAAAAATCCATTTACAATTTGATATGGCATTGAAACAAGCCGAAATACATTGCGAAGCCTCTTTTCCACCTTCATTTTTATAAAAAAAATCTTAAAATATTCTTAATCGAAAGTTCATATATTATTTAATATGCTGTTTGGTATGTAGTCTCACTAGGGTATTAGTCAGCAGTATTTTCTTTCTAAACAGTTCTATTAACAAATAGAAATGTAAAGAAATGTGAAATAGGACTTGTCACATCTAATCTATTGAATCAACTTCTAATCATTTTAAAATTAACTATTTAAAATTATGTTTTTTATTCAAATGTCTGATTATTACTTAAGAAATGATTCATATAAAAATCCTACAATGTTTTCTGACCATTACAATAAATTATAAGGTTATTATAACGTGCCTTCTATATATAATAAATGGAAGCATTTAAGCACAAATGTTTCTTTTTAATATAAAACAAAGTTCTACTGTCCTTACTGCGATGAAAAATATGTCCAATACAGTATTAGAGCTCTAAGAAGCGGTCTGGTAGATTAAATTGACGAAACCGTTGGGAGGGTTCACCACTGATTAGCCAAGTCCTCTCAATATGTTTTCATCGCAGTAAGGACAGTAGAAGTTTAAAATTACAATTATATTCTCACAATGAGTATCTTTTTTATTTAAAAAACGCTAGGTTTCAAGCGTTAAGCTTATACGGGCTTATTAGCCCGTTGAAGAGCGATTAACGCTTGAAAGCTAGCGTTTTTTAAATAAAAAAGATACTCATTGTGAGAATATATTTGTAATTTCAAAACTTTTTTTTCACAATTTTATCATGAACAGTAGAAGTTTGTTTAATATTGAAAAAGATACATTCGTGATTTAATGCTCCCATATGGACATTACAACTAATGTAGCATTATTTGGCTAAGAAGCAGTCTGGTAAATTAAATTGGCGAAACCGTTGAGAGGATTCATCACAGATGAGTCAAGTCCTCTCAATATTTTTTCATGTGTGTGTGTGCTTTTCAATGCTTTTATTTCATATGTATAGATGGCGAGTTATTGCCTTATAATTAATTTAAAAAATAATTTTGTACAAAGAAGTAGATGCTTATGAATTTTTATTATTTGTAATATTTCCACAAGGCTGTTAACTCATAAATTGAGTTTGATTCATTGAATGACCTGTCGATAATTATAACAAAATTTCTATATAAACTCTTCGAACAAAAAAAATCTGTGTTTTAGGAAATTCAATCCTTGTTAAGCTCTGTTAAATACAAATTTATGTTGAAAATAACAATTTACAACTTTTTGTTGTTGTTATTTGCAAAAGGCTGACCGTACCACAAAACTTAACGCCTGACATCTACGTGAAGTGAAATATTGATTGAAATATTTTATTACGATGCACTAGCGCGCCATCTGTTATCAAAATTAGAAACTATTTTAGACGCGTAAGATTCTTTTTGAAATTAAACAATTTATACTGCCCTCATTGCAATGGAAAAATTAATGGTAGGGCCTGGCTCATCAGTGGTGAACCCTCCCAGCGGTTTCGTCAGTTTAAACTACCATACCGCTGTTATATTGCGTTTTTCGATCTTCCTTTTATAGTAATACTGTTGCTAGACTCTTGGAATGGGTATTTTAGATGAACTATGTACATAAGATTTGAGGACAGTAGAATTTCATACAATTATAAATATATAATATGCATCCAGCAATCGCTCTTCCGCAAATATCAAATTGATTCTTTTATTATAACATTTATATATATTTTAAAAAGATGCATATATTTATATATACATCTTTTTGAAATATAATTTTAATTATGGATTGCCAAATCTTCAAAATTTATATATATATTTGTAATATATTTAAAATGTTTATATGAAAGTATAGCAATACTTTTTTTTTCACTATTTAGTGTCGTGAATATTGTTATCAGGTATTCATGAATACAATCTGTTTATAAAGACAATTCTGATTGGACAATATGAAGTTTAAGCTGTTTTTTTTTTTAATAACACCAACTAACAACATCTTATAATGACATTCGAGTTGAGAGCAAATACGAAGGTGTGTTCAAAAAGTATCGCGACTTTAGTGTTTTTTCAAAAATTATTTATTTATATTGATGAATACCTATTTTGTCCCCTTCAAAGTAATCCCCATGAGATATTATACCCTTGTGCCAACGGTTTTTCCAATCTTCGAAGCACTTCAAAAAATCATTTTTAAAAATCTTTTTCAGCTCCTCCTTCGATGCCGTCTTTATCTCGTCAAGGGGAACGTAACGTCGTCCTTTCATGGGCCTCTTCAGTTTAGGGAACAAGAAAAAGTCACAGGGGGCCAGATCTGGGGAATACGGTGGCTGCGGCATCATTAGTGTGTTGTTTTTGGCCAAAAGGTCGCGCACAAGCAACGATGTGTGAGCAGGGGCATTATCGTGGTGCAAAAGCCAATTTTTGTTCTTCCACAAATCTGGGCGTTTCTGGCGGATTGCTTCGCGCAAATTGCGCATAACTTGCAGGTAATATTCCTTATTGACCGTTCTACCCTGTAGCAAGAACTCATGATGCACCACGCCCCTGCAATCGAAGAAAACTGTCAGCAAACTTTCACATTCGACCGAACTTGGCGCGCTTTTTTCGGTCTTGGTTCGTGCGGCAGCTTCCATTGAGATATTGAACTTTGGTTTCCACGTCATAACCATAAACCCACGCTTCGTCACCAGTTATGACCCTCTGGAGCAAATTTGGGTCGTCGCGGACAGAGTCCAACATATCATTAGCAATGTTCATGCGATGCTGTTTTTGGTCGCAATTGAGCAATTTTGGTATGAATTTCGCGGCGACCCGTCTCATGCCCAAATCATTGATAAAATTCGAATGGCACGAGCCAATCGATATGTTTAGGTCCTCAGCAACTTCTCTAACGGTGATTCGACGATTAGCCAATATCATTTTCTCCACTTCATTAATTTTTTCGTCTGTTGTTGAAGTGCTCGGGCATCCGGCACGCTCTTCGTCGTTCACATCTTCTCGGCCTTCTGAGAACATTTTGTACCACCGATAAACGTTGCTTCGGTCCAAGGTAGCTTCTCCGTATGCCACAGTCAACATTCGGAATGCATCCGCGCACTTAATTTCGTTTTTCACACAAAATTTGATACAGGTTCTTTGATCCATTTTTTTTAATAGGTAAAAATCGAAGACGATCCAAAACACCTGCAAGCAAAGCAGCTGTCAACAATTAAGTGAACATTCAAAATGGCCGAGCTTGTCGGCATAAGTGAGAGACATGAGTACCAACATAAAGCCACAAAAAGATCGAAATTCGAATATACGTTACCCGCGAAAATTAAAAAGTCGCGATACCTTTTGAACACACCTCGTAGATGTAGAATTCAATTCAAAAATTTAACATATTTGTATTGTATGACTCTATGCTTTGTTGCACATAAAATAAATACGTTGTATTTTAGGCATGTATATTTAGACAGGAGTATGAATTTGTTTTTAATATTCTTTTATGATATTCAATATTAATGTAGATTCAAGTTGTGCATACTTCACTTATATTAAGAGATAACTTATAGAATTACTATGATTCAATCATTTGATTTTACAGAGGGTTTCACTGTTTTTATTTGATACTTCACCAATTTTATTTATTTTACTTATAGATATATAGCTCTTTTTTGTAGCTACAAAGTACTAAATTCGCAGGTTTTAAGTTGTTATTGAGGGTCAATGTTTGGGTGGTATAAAACGTCGGGTCCTACAGCTACGTTCCGGGATTGAATCGCGTATTGCGCACTTTTTTTATAATAAAAAATTGCTCAATGTCCTCCAGATTCTTGCAAAAGTCCACAGCTCCAACAGTGAATTCAAGTAACAAAACACCGTTCTGGCAGTTGTAAGTGTAATGGTCGAACAGATTTCTACATGCATAGACATTTGGTGAACTTACAGTAAGAACAGTAATCAACTACTATCCATCATGATAATTACCATGGAATGTACCACGTGTTATAGATATAATTTTTTAAAAAGAGGTTGTTAATAGTTGAACTTGTGTGTGTGTACAATATTGATGCAGATGCATGGCATTCACTTCAAAAACACAGGAAAATTCAAAATGTGTAATCCTATATAGAAGTTTGAGAATTATAATAAGACTTTGACCATTAAACAAATAGATATTTTACTCTTCCGTGAGTGTAAAAATAGTTAAAGAAACATTTAGTTATCAAAATATGACTATTTATTTTCGAATATTTGTGTATCTTGTAATGACTTGATATCCTTTTATATCTTCGAGATTTGATAATCACGGTCATGGTATGACTTAGCTTATACCTATGACACCTTGCCGGCAACCGAGTCGAACATACAAACTTCCTATATATAATGGCCATGTTACTTAATGATGTTTAAACCTTTTTGGAAAAATTCGAATGATTTCTTAACTCTTCTCGTAGGCTGTTATATAATCGCTGCCGCCCTGTTCTGATGAGGGTCATAGTCTGAAACATTGATATACAGGTTGGATTATTTGTCTTAATCTGCCAAACATTGGTATTTAAGACGAGTAATCCTTTCAATATATTAAAATACGAATAGAATCATAAAGATACTCATCCTTTATGATTCTATTCGTATTTTTTAAACATTGGTATTGTTATACATTCTTCATCACTACTATAACTCTCTGTACTGGGGGATGAACCAAAATTAATTGTTTTATTGTATTTTTAACGGGATAGGTACCTCTTTTGGCACATAAATACAATCCTCCCTCGACTTTATATTACATATTGCTGATATTAAATACCATAGTGCCGCTCCTATCTTTAATTGAATTAATCTTTTTCACAGCAATATAAATATATATATATTGCTAGATTAACAACAATAATCGTTATTTCTACTCACTAAAGAAAAAAGGCCACAAGAGATCAGTGTTAAAGAGAGAGAGAGGCTATGTATGCACCGCGAATAAAATTATATATTTATAGTAATTTACTGCAATATATTTACATATTCAGCTCTGTTCAAGTTTATGGAACTTGTTTATATCTCACAATAATCATTATGAAGACCATGGTATGTCAAGTGGACTATGGTCCTCTCTCTGTAGCGTCCTTTCGATTGATTCCTTCAGCCAGGAGAAAACTGTAACATCCAGTCTGTGCAACTCCTGGAGTTTCCTGTTACGATATATCGGTCCTATACCTCCAGGATGGTTTCCTCGAATCTTTAATTGTGTCTTAGATCGTTCACAGATGTGTCTTCTACAGTGGCGATTTTTGTCAAAGTTAAAGAAACTGATTTTCTAAGGGACGTTGTTTTCTTAAGAAAGGATTATTTAAATATATCAATATCTTTAAGGTTTTGTAGACAAAGAAGCTTGCTATTGCAATCTAGTCCATTATATAACAAATAATAATCACCCTCAGAGAGTTTTTCTCCTCATTTTTTTATTGTATTCTAGACTATGTTTAATGAAGGGAGCTATATTATTTCTGAATATCTTTATTAGAAAGTAATTATTGATGAATACAGTGAGGTTTGATCAATATCTCCTCTTTGATTTATATAAAGTCTAAAAGGCCGCAGTCAGCGTTCGGAGAAGAATAATGGATTCGCCGAATGTCGTGGTCTATTTAGATAAGGAAAGCGAAGACTACGCGGTTGATTCCGCACTCGTCTTTTCAGTGATACGCTAACCTTGACGTATCAACGTTTGAATCTGTGGCCACTGAATATGCGTCGGACCTGAAGGCTGTTGTTGGGTTCTGTGCTGCCTGGAGTATAGTAGCTTGATCTATGCCTTCTACGCTGAATCTGCATAAGAACGGTGGTCTTAATAAAGGTTTGTGTGTCTATAGTTGCTTTAAATGTATTTTTGATTTCTTTGATATATTTTTAGAGTGTGAGAGTTTGAATGATAGTGATTTATATAAAGTTATTATGGTCATCCTCTCTATTGCGATAACTTTCTACATACATCGGGATATATTAAGAAAAAAGCATCTCCTTATCGTGCAACTGAAAGTTGCTGATGGCTGGCGCCATCTATCGGAATAAATATCAACTATTCTCGTTGATTTTTAATTATTCCAGAATTGGCTAAATACCCATTCTTGATTAATCAAGAAAAGCTTATATATATTGGAGGGTTTATACCACAA
Organism: Cordylochernes scorpioides; assembly: GCA_030710605.1. Lineage (NCBI taxonomy): Eukaryota > Metazoa > Arthropoda > Arachnida > Pseudoscorpiones > Chernetidae > Cordylochernes > Cordylochernes scorpioides. Next base: position 29,544,496 of record CP092867.1, read on the forward strand.
TGCCGTTCTGCTCTTTATTTGAACATGGTTTGTTCATAAGGAATGAGGCTATTTTGACAATATTTTTTTTTCTTTCACATGGAAAACAGTCTCCTACTGTTCTAACGCAATGAAAATATTAAAAAGGTCTGACTCAGTAGTGGTGAATCGCTAGGAACCTGACCTCTCACATGATCATTTTAGGTGGCAGAGCGCCATATAATGCTCGACAGGGCGTACGTGGTTGGCTTTTCTTGATTTATCAAGAAAATGGGGTAGTCAAATATCACGGCACAAGTTAAATCAACGTTTAGTTGATTTTTGTGCCACTAGATGGCAATCTAATATCTAAAAATGCTCATGTGAGCTATAAGAATATGCCCTTTTTATTATTTTTACCATCGACACACCTGATAATTTTTTCTATATCTATACGAATACGAAGGTTTTCCAATGATTAATACACTATTTATTACTATTTTTAATACTGTATTTATGAATAGATATCTATAAACGTATGGTTTTGTGAGTGTAAGATTTAGAGAAACAATCGAAATAGGTTTATCCTCAATAATAAATGTCTAATTCAATGTAGAATAGATACATATCCTCCTCACCAGTAATAAGATAAAGAATCTCACTTAGAGGTTGTGTGTGTGCAGACAAATGGAAGGCACAAACGTCCCTGACGAACAGAAGGTTTGCCAGACTGAGGTAGCAGCGGCTGTGGAGACCAGTGCACAGAAAGTCGATGCACAGGTTATAGAAGAGGTGGTTGTCGCGGCAGAGGTTGAATCCACACCAGTGGTTCAGCCCGCTCCTGAGGAGAAGAAAGAATCCACTGAAAATGTGACTCCAGCTCCACCACAAGAAACTCCCAAAGATGCCTCAGAAGCCCCAATATCTGATCAAACCGCCCCGTCACAACCTGTTCCAGCAGAAAAAGAAGTTGAATTATCTACTCAGCAAGAAACCGTAGTTCAAGTAGAAACTGGAAGTACACCTGAAGGCATGCCGACAGAAAATACTTCTGAAGCCTCTCCGGCCAGTACCGAAACCGTTCCTTCAGAAGTTGGCCCCACTCCTGATCCAACGGTAGCAAGCCAAGAGGCAGCTCCCGCTAATACAGAAAACACTTCTGAACCTGCACCAACAGGAACTAATCCAGAGGCCCCTCCAGCTCAGCCTGAAGCAGCACCTGCAAGTGAAGCACCAAAAGTTCCCGCAGAAGTCACTCAGGAAGAAGTGGACGTCCAGAGCTGTGTGGTGGAAGCTGTGGTTGAGCCGGCAGCTCCTCAAGCCGCAGAAACTCCAGCAGGACCCGTTGAAGTCACCCAATCAGCATAGTTGACCTAATGCGGCCTTTTTAACTCCAGTTTTCTTGTTCACTGCGAAACTAGTTTGGCGCATTTTATACGTGGAAGCTAGATGCTTGGAGAGTTGGTAGCAAGCTACTGTACCTGTCCAATAAATATCTGTCGCCATGTGGGACTTCATACATGTCTTAGTCACCTAACATACAGCCTGATCAATTCCATGATATCATCCATCTTTTGAGATGACACTTAATCACTTCTTCTTCTTTCTTATCTTCACTCAATCATATTAGGGTATCAGGTTTGTAGAGCTTGAGACTTTTGATGGTATCTACTGGGGATGAATAGTGCCCATCAATGGATGATCCAATACAGTAAATAATGTAGTTTGGGGTTTCAGGTTGAGAATTGCATTTATAAAATAAACTCCGCCTTTGCCAGTCCCGAGCCCGGATGAAAAAGGAGGAGGGGGAACAGTAACAAGCTCGCTAAAAAACCTGGGATCAGCTAACCCGGCTAATAGTACCCTGTAAGGGCTCCTAATCCAGGGATACAGGATGAGCAGCGTTTGTACTCCATGTTAAGAGCGGCTGTACATGATGTCTGTTCCTTATGTCAGAGGCGGCCATTTATTTTAGAGCTAAGTCGGCCTGCCACTGAGTAGTTCTTCCAGTCTTAATGACAAAGGCAGACACATTCTACTTCACCCAGTCATGACACTTAATGAACACACATAATCCTAAAGAAAATATTAGCTGGATATGAAAAATTTGAAAATAAGTGTAATACTGATTACAAATAAATTGGGATTATATATAACGACATATCATGCCATCTTTTAATGAAATTTGAAACTGTTTAGTGCGGGATTTTCTTTTTACAGAATAAAACAATTTCCTACTGTCCATTCTGCGATGTAAAATTTATTGGAAGGGTCTGGTTCATCAGTGTTAAACCCTCCCAGGAGTTTCGCCAGTTTAATCTACTATACCGCTCTAATAATGTATTGGGCGGTTCTGATTTTATATATTCTGTAATATAAATATTTATTTATTTAACAGTTGGCAGAGACACGCCATATCGACAATTAGGATAATTGCGTGTATATCTTAAATTATATACAAATCAAATCATCGTTAAATTAACATAATTGAACATTGGGAAGCATGAAAATTACACATTCGATGTCAAATTTTGCATATAGTAATTAGAAATAGTGGCTTGAAATTAATATATACAATTATCAGCGTCATAATCAATTCTTTCTTAATCAATTCTGTCACCGTTTGCTTTGTGAATGGAATAAATACCCAAATATGGCCATTTCTCATAACCATCGGTGGTTCAGTGGTTGAATGCTCGCCTGCCACGCGGGCAGCCCGGGTTCGATTCCCGGCCGATGATTTTTTTTTTTTTTTACAATTTTTAAAACTCATTTATATATTATACAAGAATGACATCCACGAGCGTTGCCCGGGTCATTCGGCTAGTGTAATATAAAGATCATAAATTACCAATAGAAACATTTTTCGACTTCGAATTTTAAAAGTTATCTCCAAATTGAAAATAATTTGTTAGTATATGAGTATTTTAAATATTTTTGGAGATAAATAAAGGATAGTAGATGGTCATAAGTGATTACATATTGTTCTATACTTTGAAAACTACAAAAATATCTCCATTAGGTTTTGCTTCAAGTGTATTCCCTATGTCAAAACCACTGTTCACAGAGTTCTGTAGGAAGATATTTACTACTACATTTACCAATTCACCAGTTATTCTATTTACTTTTTTATACTGGTATAGTTTATAGATAGAAATTTTGCCAGGAGGATATTGATCTAAAGAGACAAAGGTCGCCTCTCCCGTCAAAATAGACGTCAAAACTAGACGCCATCTATTGACCGTCACCGCAAACTAGCGGCCTCGGGTCGATGACCCACAACACCAGCTTTGGCAAACTGAAAAGCGTCCACCTAGAGACCATGGTTTCGGGCTCTTTAGATCAATTTCCTCCCGGCAAAATTTCCATCTATATTTTAGCCATAGATTTGGCCCAGCCACTTTGCCAGCTAAACACCTCTTTGGCAGATTGTCAAGATTCCATTAGATCCCGTGTGGATCTCATGGAATAAAGTCCGCCCTAGACTGACGAGGGCCATTATTCCGAAACCATGGTCTCTAGGTGGACGTTTTTCAGTTTGCCAAAGCCGGTGTTGTGATTTTGTCACCGACCCGAGGCCGCTAGTTTGCGGTGACGGTCAATAGATGGCGTCTAATTTTGACGTCTATTTTGACGGGAGAGGCGACCATTGTCTCTTTATATCAATTTCCTCCCGGCAAAATTTCCATCTATATTTTACCCATAGATATGACCCAGCCACTTTGCCAGCTAAACACCTCTTTGGCAGATTGTCAAGATTCCATTAGATCCCGTGTGAAGCTCACGGAATAAAGTCCGCCCTAGACTGACAAGGGCCATTATCCCGAAACCATGGTCTCTAGGTGGACGCTTTTCAGTTTGCCAAAGCTGGTGTTGTGGCTTTGTCACCGATCCGAGGCCGCTAGTTTGCGGTGACGGTCAATAGATGGCGTCTAGTTTTGACGTCTATTTTGACGGGAGAGGCGACCTTTGTCTCTTTAAATGATATAGTTTACTTATCTGAATGTTTGAAAATAGGCAATCTCTTTCTATAATATCTATATTATATACATTCTCATGGACAAAACTTAAAGAAGTAGAAGGTCGCCGATCGTCTGTTTTTTTTTTTTTAAGGAGACAGAGGAAAATTTTTGTTCACACTTGGTTATCTCATGTGTCTTCAAAAAAGGTTACTGTGTATATCAAATATTTTTTCAGAGTTATTGTCTGAATTCCGAAATACAGAGTAAAAGGTACAACTTCCTTAAGATTGGTCTATGAGTGTATATTGTAAAATTGCGGAAGATGATATATATTCATGTACAAACGAGGTACTCATCCTTTTAAATTTGCATTAAAACAACGTATTTATAGAGATTTCCTTAGGTTGGTGAATAGGTCACAAAGTTTAGCAAATTCGACAAAAAGTCAAACGGCATATCATGTTTTTGGGATATGATCCCCATGGAGTAGCTTCGATTTCCTAACATCCTATGTAAGGTGCCAATTTTGATACATGGATACCAACCTCTCGCAATTTTACATTGTATTCTGATCTGAAACTCGGCCTTAAATATTATTTATTTATTGGTTAAAGATTGGTTTGTATTAAGTTTTAAATGTATATCAATTCAAAATTTTATTATTTCTCTACCACAGCGTTTTATCTAATGTTTGATTTGTTATGAAGAGAATGATGATTTTAACAGCGAGATTTCGGCCAGTAAATGGTTTCATTTTTTCGACGTTTGGACAAAAATCTTTTGTCCTCGTTAGGAAAACAAAATACAAATAGATACATTTATAACGCCTTGCCAAGTGCTTTAAATTGTATAATTTCCTGATGAGGACAAACGATTTTTGTCGAAGTGTCGAGGAAATAGAAAATACATTTACTAGTCGAAGTGTCTCTTAATTCTAAGAACTATGAATGCCTGGACAGGGGGAACCTCTATCTTCAAGTGAATGATGTTTGTATGAAAGAGACAAAGAAACTCGGTCAAATGGGCGTTGAGACATCAACAAGGAGTTTTAATAGAGCTAAGTAAAAGTGTTCTAAAACAGGTCTGTACAGTAATGTGGGACTAGCAAAGGTCTCCCGGGGTAAAAATCTATCAAAAAACATTTTAAAATGTTGGATAGCAAATCAGGTGTTTTTTTCGGATGATGGAGGACTTTGATTGGTTGATGTGGACCACTGCACCTGGATGGTGGTTGTCTGAGGGGAAGATTTGTTAGACTAGGGGGGGTGTTGTTTGTATGGGGGGGGGGTTGTTACACTAGGGGGGTGTTGTTTGTATGGGGGGGAGTGGGAGTCAGGGTGGGTAGGGAGGGGGATGACGCCATTCAAATTAATAAATAAAATATACAATTAAAAAAACAACAACCATAAAAAACAAAACTTAAACTTCGTAGGCTATCAAAAAAAAAAAACTGCATCGATCGAGACTTTGGTAGACTTTGAAAAGAGGCAACGTACATCTAGGGGAATTGGTAGGAAGAAAATATGTACATGCACGAAGAATTTAGGCATGGCCGTTGACAGGAGTAGTTGCCTCGCAAACTACAGCAGCACCCTTGGCGATAAAGAGCTGCTTGTAATGAGCACCGCAGAAGATCTGGCCTTGGCTGGTGGTATAATTCTCCAGCCTGTAGACAGATTGGTTACAATAGTAGATGTCCCACATGTAGACATGTAAGACTTACCTCAAGAGGCAATGACACTGAGAACAACGGAAGCAGCTGCGGTGGAAACTCATCCCGCTGGCTTCAAGTTTCTCCATTGGGTACAGTTTCTTGCCACAGGTAGCACAACCTTCCTCGTCTCCAGCCTAGAACATATTGAAAGGATTAGATTTGGAATCAAAAATTTGAGAGAACATCCTCCTATATTCAATAGAATAATCCTTTGTGTCAATATTGAGGAAAAATATCAGACCTTCAACGAAAAGTATATTTTCAAAAACCTTTTTAATCTCTAGCTTTCGGGTACGAATGCCCTTCTACAGGAGAAATTGGTATAATTTTTCACATCATTAATAGTTAAATATGTAAACATTCTATTACGTAATCTAATATGTAAATATTCTATTATTATTATCTTTGTTACAACAACAACAAAAAGCCTTTATTTAGGGTCACTGACCCTAAACAGGATTCACCAGAGGTATGCATAAGAACAAAGCAGTGAGACAAAGGAAATAACGATATAGACAGAAGTACTTATTAATGACTGCGGCGTATAATTATAAAGCTATACAAACAGTTTTACCGCATAAGTTTCTTTTTTATTTATGAAAAAATCATTTTTTTTAATTTCAAAGAGAAATATTTAATATTTCTAACTTTTGGATGACGTATGAAAAGGTTGAATACATGAAGAGTGATGTTCTATATATGAAGGGATGACGTATGGAAGGGTGAAAAATATGAAGAGTAATGGCGAAGAAAAAGATAAAAAAAAAAAAAACAAGAAAGAGAAAGAGGGAAGCAAGAAAAACAACACAAAAAGAGTAGCAGTAAGAAAGTGAGGAGTGAGTGTTACTTGGCCTTCTTCTGAGATATGGACTTGTGGAAACCATAAAACGCCGTAGCAATATACTTATTCTGGGTCATATTGTCAATTATTGATGGAAGTGAAGCACAGAGATTATTATCTTTGTTAAATTAAAACTTTATAAAATTAAATATGCAAGAAATATTATTTTGTATTAAAATAGTATATATACCATCAATCTGTTATCGTGATACTCCTGTGAAAGGACTGACAGGTCTGAAAGCTAGAGAATAAAATTTGAACAAAAAACTTAGCCCTGGAGACTTTATTTTCTTTATCATATTTCTTATCTCTAGAGGCCTAATATTGTTACTCAATATCTACATATACAAGGTTTTCCCAAAAGTTCGTAAACACTTGCAAAAAATTGAAATACCAATAGTATTCGTCATAAAATTATTCGGTGTTATGTATAATGTATGGTAGATTAAACTGGCGAAACCGCTGGGAGGGTTCACCACTGATGAGCCAGGCCCTCTCTTTAATTTTTCCATTGCAATAAGGGTAGTAGAAATTGTTTAATTTCAAAAAGAATCTTACGCTTTTAAAATAGTTTCGAATTTTGATAATATATTTGTATTGTGTATAAATAATTGTATTATGTATTATTATCAAAATTCGAAACTCTCTCTCTCTCTATTATAGACGCGTATGATTTTTTTTTTCATTATACTTTTCATTGTAGTAAGGGCAGTAGACATTTTTTATTTAAAAAAAGAGTACGCGTCTATAATAGTTTCGAATTTTGATAACAGATGGTACGCTAATGTATCATAATGTATTATTCTGTATTCGCCGTAATAATATTATTTGCCAATTAATAGGAAAAAATAACGTTTTAAGAAAAACACGAACTTTTGGGACAACCTTATAACATGAAGACAGAGGCTACCTGGCTGGTATTCATAGTTCTTAGAGTTAGACAATTTGACAACTCAAACAATTTTATTGGTTCTTTTAATCAAATTTTACAAAGATGGAAAAATAAAAGAGTAAAAGGGCATATAAAGTGTAGGGGAATATACAAGGTATGTCCCATAAGTTCCCGGACTGGGTCCATAAAAAAAAATGAAAAATGTAAATAAATTTGACAGTTTATTATAGAAAAAATATCTGGCAACACGGTGGTACCAATGTCGAGGCGGTAAGTGCGCGCGCGCCAAAGTTATTCTAATTTATTTGAAGGTTACACCTTGCGCTGCGGCGATTTTACGATGGAACAAAAATTGAAGCAGAGGATTTGCATAGAATTTTGTGTGAAACTTCAAATATCAGCAACCGACACTTTTGAAATGCTTAATAAAGCATTCCCCAATAACGCCCCAAAGAGAACAACTGTTTTTGAATGGCATTCTAGATTTAAAGCTGGCAGAATTTCCATTGAAGATGATCCTCGTCAAGGACGCCCAACATATCAAAGGACTGATGAAAATGTGCAAAAAATCACCGATTTGATAAAAGAAAATCCTCGAACCACTTTGCTGGAGCTAGAGCAAGACACAGGCATCTCTAAAACAACGATTGGAAGGATCGTAACCGAAGATTTGAGGCTCAAAAAGACTCCTGCAAAATTCATCCCAAGATTCCTCACTAATGAGCAAAACCTGTGTCGGCTTGCAACCTGTGAGGACATGCTGGAAATGACAAGAACGGATCCGGAATGGAAAGACAAGATAATCACAGGCGACGAGACGTGGGTCTATGGCTATGACCCTGAAACCAAGCGTCAATCTGCCGAGTGGAGAGGTCAGGGTGAGCCTAGACCCAAAAAATCCAGGATATTGAAATCCAGAAACAAGGTGTTGCTGGTCGCTTTTTTGGATAACAAGGGCATTGTTCATCACGAGTATCTTCCTGCAGGCCAAACAGTTATTAAGGAAATGTATTTGAGCATTCTTCGCCGTCTAAGGGAAGCGATTCGAAAAAAAAAGGCCAGAAAAATGGACTAATGGTGACTGGATCCTACACCATGACAATGCCCGCCCTCACACAGCGCACTTGGTGACGAGTTTTTTGGCGAAAAACGGAACAGAAATCATACCTCAACCACCCTATTCCCCAGACATCGCACCAAATGACTTTTTCCTGTTCCCCAAACTCAAAGCAGTTCTAAAAGGAAGACATTTTGACACCAGGGAAGACATAATAGAAAAATCGCTGCTGGCATTGAAGAGCATTCCAAAAGAGGCCTATAAAAACTGTTTCGACAATTGGGAGAAACGATGGCGCTGGTGCGTTGAAGCAAGGGGGGATTACTTTGAAAAGTTTTAATAAAAAAATTTTAAAAAAATCTTACCTTTTTTTTTATGGACCCAGTCCGGGAACTTATGGGACATACCTTGTATATATATATATATATATAGTTGTGTATAAATGTCTTCAGCAAGGAAGGCTTCCCCACCTTAAGTTAGCCTTAGAGTTAGATATACTTCGCCCAGTAAATATTTTTTATTATCTCTGAAATAAAAAAAGATTTACTGGTCGAAAGTGTCTCTAATTCTAAGATTTTCATATATGTTAGCATATACTCTTCAACCCATAATCTGAAATATGATTATTAATAAGATATATATTCTCTAGTTATATTACGGTGCACTAGACACAAATCGATATTTGCGGAAGAGCGATTGCTCGAAGGACACAAATCGATATTTGCGGAAGAGAGATTGCTCGAAGCATATTATATATGTATAATTATATGTAATTCTGCTGTCCTAAAAGCTTATGTCCATAGTTCATCTAAAATACCCATTCGACGAGTCTACCAACAGTATCACTATAAAAGGAAGTTCTAAAAATGCAATATAACAGCGGTGTGGTAGATTAAACTGGCGAAACCACTGGGAGGGTTCACTACTGATGAGCCAGGCCCTCCCTTTAATTTTTCTATTGCAGTAAGGGCAGTAGAAATTGTTTTTATTATAAAAAGAATATTACGTGTCTAAAATAGTTTCGTAATGTCATATTCTCTAGATTTAATTGTGTGTGAAAGAGCTTATTAAGAACAAATTCTTTCAATCAAATACAAAATCTTGAAGATAGAGGTTGCCTGGTTGGTGCATTCATAGTTCTTAAAAATAAGAAACACTTTGGCAAAAAAAGTTTTATTTTCTAAAAAAAAAGCCGTTCTTTTATTTTCTTTATTCATTTCTCTATCAAGAATTTTCATGTAATTTTCTTCTAATATTTCTGAAATAGAACTTTTTTTTCCCCCTTGAGAAAATAAAACTTTTCTGATGGAATTAGCACTTATATTTAAGAACAAAATTGCAATCATAAATACTTTAAAACTTTATGCCAAAAAAACATCATTGAGTGTATTTGTTTATGACTCGTTGACCTGTTTATTCTCTATCTTTATAAATAAAGTGATCAAAAAGAAAATGAAAGTTTTTTTCAGGATACATAACACATCGAGGATCATCATTTGAATATCTTATGATGCATTAGCGCCATCTGTCATAAAAAATTGAAACTCTTTTAGATGCTTCTTTTTAAAATGAAACAAATTTCCAATGTCCTTACTGCTATGCTAAATCAATTTTTATTAATATTTATAATACACTAGCCGAATGACCCGGACAACGCCCGGGTTTTACCCGATTAAATGTTTTTATTCAAATAATATTCGTTACAATTATAAATTGGCACCGTGGATGTCACTTTTGTGAAACGTCCCGCTCCAAACTTTGTGTCTGAGAAGCGATATTTTTATAGAAAGATGATCTGGCTTTTGTTTTCTGCTCGAATGAATGTTTTTCTGTTAGAATTTTGTTCCTGCGTACAAAATAATGAACTGGTTTCACCCGTGGTCTCTGCTTTTTGGAATTTTTCCCGATATAATTATGTATCTAATAATCAAACATGATACAGCAATATCGTCATCATCATTTTCTGACTAAAAATATATAGTTTTAATAATTGATTTATATATTTTTTTAAAATAGCCTATCGTCTTCCCCGTATTTTTTTACCTATGTATGGAAATTTTGGTTTGAATTAGTGAACTACTGCGAATTTGTATACCGGACATACAGACAGACAAACAGACAAACAAACATACAAACATTCATTTTTATATATATATAGAGATTTCACATTTAAAATACTTTCTCCAAGAGGTCAGCTTTAGTATCGGTATAAAAGGAAAACAGCAAAATGCAATAATACACCTATATCCCCCGATTTACACGGTACTTGTTTTACACGTTTTCGCTTTTACACGGTTTTCCAAATAAGTTTTTTTTTTATCGCACTATACTAAAATGCGATATTCTATTCTATACTACCTATGTTAAAAAAGAATATTGAGAGGCTTCTGATTCATGAGGGGGTGAACACCTATTCATATTTGACAGTTTAATATACACCTATCCCTCGATTTACACGTTTTTCTCAGGAACGTATCTACAGTGTAAATCGGGGGATAGGTGTACAGTGGTATGGTACTACGCTTTAATCTTAGCCTAAAGGAAGTGTTCATCACTGATGATCCAGGGGCTCTTCTATTATTTTATCATTGTAGTAAGGGCAGTAGAAAATGGTTTGATTAAGCAAAACATACGCGTCTAAAATAGTTTCAAATTCTTAGATTAGTTTATAAGGGGGTCGGTGAAAGGATGATCTAAACCTTTGGTTTTGCACCGTTACGACCCGGGATCGAACCCCGCATTGGGCACTTTTTTTCTGATTAAAAAAATGCTCCAATGACCCCCTATTCTTGCGAAGTCCAACCCCATCATAGATTGCAAGTAACCAAACTGGGCTCTGGCACATTTGTAAGTGCAAAAGTCGAACTGCTTTTCACATGTGTAGACATGTGGCGTACTTACAGTGAAAGTAGTCGCCAACTTCTACCCACCATGATTATCATGGCCTGTACCACGTGTACTAGGGATAATAAAAATATATATATTAGATTATATATTGGCCATATAGGAGAGGGATGTACTTTGAGAAATGAAAGGAGAAGTAGACCATTGAACGATTGTTTCGATATTCTACGGAATTCTCTAAACTGATTAATATATTTTTATAGAATGATTTACAATTAGTAGATACGAAGAAGTGAAAAGATAATTGTACAGAACAGGGTGATAGCCCTCCATAATGTCACTATATCGTTTTAAAATACGTATATACAATTAGGAATATCATTTCGGATTTTTTTTTTTTGCTTATCCCTCGTACACGTGGTACAGGCCATGATAATCATGGTGGGTAGTTAGCGACTGATTTTACTGTAAGTGCACCACATGTCTTACACATGTGAAAAGCAGTTCGACTTTACACTTACAAATGTGCCAGAGCCCCATTTGGTTACTTGCACTCGCTGGTGGGGTTGAACTTTTGCAAGAATCTGGGGATGCGGGAATCGACCCCGGGTCGTAGCGGTCGAAAACCAACGGTTTAGACCATCCTTCCACCGACCCCCCATCTCGGAATATAATAAACTTAAACATTTTTACAAACAATTATTATATACGATTGTTTTTACACACAATTAGTATATATGAAGAAGTATAAAGAGAATTGTACAGAACAGGGTGAAATAGCCCCCTATAATGTCACTACATTGTTTACATATACGTACAACTGGGAATATCATTTCGGACTATAATAAACATTTGTATACTAAAACAAGGAACAACATGAAAATCTAAACAATAGCTTAACGAATATACTTCCTTCAAATGTACAAAATGGCAAACAAACCCTATGGAAAACAAAAAGCAGCTCTATAAGAAATCTAGTTGTCCAAGTAAATTTATGCCTCTTGTTACAAAATAACTTTACTAAGTACCGCTCAAAAAAAAAAACAACCTAGTTTATGATAATTGCAACAATGAATAATATGTAAAAGTTATTCACATATTAAACAAAATGTTAACGCGGGATTCAATCCCGGTTCATGACTGTCGGTAATCGAGGGTGTTACCCACTCGTCCACTGACTCTTATAAATGTACTAGCCGAATGACCCGGGCAACGCCCGTGTTTTACCCGATTGAATGTTTTGATTCAAATAATATTTGTTACAATTATAAATTGGCGCCTTATATAAATGCATATGTTAGTTAATAACTATAGCCTATGTGCTTTATCTGTCTATGTACTGTTGGCTTCCGTAGGCGTCTCTTACTGGGAAAAAGAAAGAGAGGATTCCATTTGGTTATTAACTAATATATGCATTTATTTAAGGAGCGACCCGCTCCAACACAATGGTTACAAAAACGAAAAAAGCGAGTGGGGGGGGGCAAAGGTGGCGTGATCGTAGCCGACCAATAGGAGGGCGCCATTCCAAAAAAAAAAAAGCAAACGGTGACAGAGACGACTGATGAAGAATGACGCTCGTAACTGTATATAGAATGCCTCGAAAAAGTTCATATTGACACTTTAAAATGGAATTTTAGTATAGAACCAGGCCTGACAATAGAATATAGGAGCATTTTGATATAGAGTTAGAAGTCTAAAAATTTCATTTAAAAAAATTAACACAAATATAATTACAGTTCAACCTGTCTATAGCTCCCCCTCTAAATAGCGTCTCCCTCTCTATAGTGCCCGATTTTAAATACGTAGTACGATGCGATTTACATTAAAAGTGATCTGTCTATAACACACCCTCTCTATAGCACCCTATTTTGGTGAGTCCCAAGAGGGGCCGCTATAGACAGGTTTAACTCTATTCATATACTCAATTTTCTCTAATATTTCTTTATTATTAAATATAATTATTATTGAAAAAAGGTAAACTACCGAAATGTTCAATCATTATGATAAAAACTCCTAGTTTGCTCTCTTTTTCTTTATGGTTTAAAAAAAATTCCCATTTTATTTTTTTAAAGAGAAAAGTAACCTATGTATTTAGATAAGAAATGAAATCATTAAAGTATGAATGTTTTTATAGACATAAAACAAACTTCTACTGTCCTTACTGCGATGAAAAATATATATTGGGAAGGTTCATTAGTGATGAGCCCCTCCCAGCGGGGCCCCTAATTTAATATTCTAGACCGCGCTTTTTGGAGCTTTAATACTGTATTAGACGATTCTGTTTATATATGCTTCACTGAAGGGTGGAATAACTATGGACATAATCTTTTAGGAAAGTAGAAATACATTCATAATATAAACCTACATAGTAGAGTGTACGTGCTTAGCTTTTCTTGATTAATCAAGAAAGGATATTCGATCAATTCTGGAACAGTTAAAAATAAACGATTAGTTACACGATAAGGCTTTATTATATTTCTTAATAAGGTTTCCCCACAACTTATTTTCATCAAATAATACACATTTAAGTACTACTAATTTTATATAGGGCATGTATAGGAAACGTATGGTATAAATACAAGAAGTATATACACATATGTCATAATATATACTCTTCCAGGAATAATAAAGCAAACCTAGAGCCAGCCGAGAGAAAGATAGGATGTAAAGTCCGGTCACTTGAGACAGCAGCGACATTCCAAGGGGCGACCACTGGGGCCCGTTACTTGGAACCGCGGGACTATTAAGACAGTTGGGGATTGTGTGAGACGCGAACGGACGCCCGGCTTTGCCGGGCTAGGCTCTCTCCCTCTCTCTCTCTCTGGTTGCCTGGGTTCCTCTACCAACTTGTGGTGTGATTATTTCTCTTTCCCACCTTATTATATTGTCACATATATATTTAATTAAAAAGTCATATATTGGATAAAAATATTGGTAAAATAAATTATATTTTGATCCAATATATGCCTTTTTAATTAAATATTTATTTATGGATTGCTCTATTTTCAAAATACATATATATGTACGCGAAACGTGTTCGTGGGTGGCTTTTCTTGATTTATCAAGAAATTGGGTTGACCAAATATCAGCGAACTGGTTAAATCAATGTTTAGTTGATTTCTGTTCCACTAGATGACGCTCTGCCACCTAAATGACACATGTGCTTATGATTTGGAGATATGCCTTCTTTATTTTTACATATATATGTGATTATATACAGAGGTCTAAGAGAATAAATGACTATACGTCACAATAGGTACCTCTACACAACCTATGTACTGAAAATAAAATAATATCCCCTACATATACCAATATACTACAATCACACTGATAGTTAGCCAAACCATTCATCAAAATTCCCATAACAGACCCTATAAATCACAAATAAATACTATTACACACTATAAAAATTATATAACACACCCTAGAGACAAAACCTAAGTAGTTATACCTTTTATCATGCATTTTGAGATACAGAACAATAACTTTGAAGGATATTTGATATATAGTGACCTTTATTGAAGACACACAAGATAACCAAACTTTGAAAGATATTTGATACACAGTGACCTTTATTGAAAACACACGAGATAACCAAACTTTGAAAGATATTTGATACACAGTGACCTTTATTGAAGACACACGAGATAACCAAACTTTGAAAGATATTTGATACACAGTGACCTTTATTGAAGACACACGAGATAACCAAACTTTGAAAGATATTTGATACACAGTGACCTTTATTGAAGACACACGAGATAACCAAACTTTGAAAGATATTTGATACACAGTGACCTTTATTGAAGACACACCAGATAACCAAACTTTGAAAGATATTTGATACACAGTGACCTTTATTGAAAACACACGAGATAACCAAACTTTGAAAGATATTTGATACACAGTGACCTTTATTGAAGACACACGAGATAACCGAACTTGAGCAAAATTGCCTCTGTCTTCTTCAAATAATGTCCACTTCCTTAAGTTTTGTACATTAATGTATATTATCAGAAAGTGTGTTTACCAAGGTTTTACAATCCTAAATGCCAAATAGTTATCGCCCACAGGACAGTTTATAACAAAGTGTCTATCAGAGTCAGCGCATCTACACAACAAATGCTTCCAATTTGGCATAGTTAGTTAGAGATCTGTCTACGAAAGATGCTTCACATTTGGACCAGTTCACAACAGATAATGTCTATAAACTGTGTTAGATTAGTACTTTATCATTATCCTTTAAAAACGATTACAATCACATCAAGCAAGTAGTATACACAAATACTATACACCTATCCCCCGATTTACACGGTAGATACGTTCCTGAGAAAAACGTGTAAATCGAGGGATAGGTGTATATTAAACTGTCAAATCTGAATAGGTGTTCGCCCCCTCATGAATCAGAGCCTTCCAATATTCTTTTCAACATAGGTAGTATAGAGTAGAATATCGCATTTTATTATAGTGCGATAAAAAAAAACTTATTTGGAAAACCGTATAAAAGCGAAAACGTGTAAAACAAGTACCGTGTAAATCGGGGGATAGGTGTACTTACAAATCTATAGGAAATAATACTATTCAGAGATAACGTTGATTTTATAACATTACTAGCCGAATGACCCGGGCAACGCCTGTGTTTTACCCGATTGAATGTTTTGATTCAAATACTATTTGTTGCAATTCTAAATTGGCGCCTTAATTAATTGCATATGTTAGTTGATAACTATAGCCTACCGCCCGCCATGCGCGCGCACAGGGAAGTCACGTGCTCGCCGGCAGCCAACGGGCGCGCGCCGCCGGCAGGGGGGGGGGCAAAGGTGGCGTGACCGTAGCCAACCAATAAAAGCAAACGGTGACAGAGTCGGTCGGTTGATTGATTAGGAAAGACGCTCGTAACTGTATATATTAATTTTATTCATAATACACGTGGTGTGTGTACAGGCCTTGATAATCATGGTAGGTAAATTAGTAACTTATTTCACTACAAGTTCACCACATGTCTACGCATGTAGAAAGCAGTTCGACCTTTTCACTTACAAGTGTGACAGTACACTGTTTGGTTACTTTTTCTCTTTGGTGGAGTTAGACTTTTACAAGAATTGGGGCCAATGGAGCAATTTTTCTTTTAAAAAAAGTTTCCAGTGCGGGATTTGATCCCAAGTCATGGCTGTCAAAAATCAACCGTTTATAGCACTTCTCCACCGACCCCCTTTTGTATAACCTATACATTTATATAACACGTAAAGGAACATGATCATAATTTTATTATCGTCATCTTTGAATCCTTGTTCCAAAATCATTTTATTAGGTACCGCTCAAAAAGAGCAACCTATTTTATGATAATTACAACAATGAATAATATGTGAAGGCTATTTGTTGATTTTTTTTGTTTATCTTATGTATCACAATAATTGTAAAATATTAATGAGAGAGTCAAGCTCATCAGTAGTGAACCATCCCAACACACAAAACACACTTCTACTGTTCTTACTGCGATAAAAAATATATTGGGAAGGTTCATCAGTGGTGAATTCTGTCAGCAGCTTCGCCAATTTAATCTAATAGACCGCGTTTTTTAGAGCTATAATACTGTATTGGACAAATCTGTTTATATATGCTTTACTGAAGTGTGGAATCTTAGAAATGGTATTTAAGCAAACTATAGACATAATATTTTAGGATAGTAGAGAATCACATTCATTATTTAAACCTACATAGTAGGGTGTACGTGCTTAGCTTTTATTTATTAATCAAGAAAGAATATTTGACAAATTCTGTAATAATTAAAAATCAACGATTATTTTATATTTATTCCGAAAGCCAGTTTAATCTACCAAATCGCTCTACTACTGTATTGAGTTGATTGTCTCATAGAGTTAGCATTCATTGAAGAAAAGTGGCTAATTTACAAATATATCAATGCAGAATAAAGTCTGTAAAAATATTTTAAAATATGAAGATGTAGCCTTTAAAAAATTATAGCTATTTTCATATATCTACTGACCAAATTACATGTAAAGAATAACTAAATCTACAAAACTAGTACACCTATCCTCCGATTTACACGGTAGATACGTTCCTGAGAAAAACGTGTAAATCGGGGGATAGGTGTACACAGAAATAAAATGCATTGACAGGTTAAAATAGTAGTCAGCTCATAAGCTCGGGATTCCTCGTGAGATGTGTACACAGCGCATGTGTTCAATCATAGTAGCATTTAGTATAGTGCGATAAAAAAAAACTTATTTGAAAAACCGTGTAAAAGCGAAAACGTGTAAAACAAGTACCGTGTAAATCGGGGGAAAGGTGTACTACACAATCTCTAGTAATGTAGCTATCTCATCAATAAATGTTGTATATATATTAATTAATTGTTACCACAGAGTGTGTGTAAGCTCACAGGTAAATGCGCTAACCGAGAAAAAAAGTTCCTTTGTTTTAATATTAGTTTCCCTTTTATATTTTGTTCTCTCTCTTGTGAATCAATAAATATAATGTTTAATTAATATTCTTGGAATCAGTTTCATTAAAAATTCTAAGCAAAGTCAACAATAAACATGCAATGTCAACTGACAAACAACAAATTGTAATTTCTCTGTCCTGTGTAGTCATGGTCATGTCTAGCAATATTATGAGGACGTTCTGTAAAAGCAAATGTGCATCGGTATTTTCATGACAGCTCAGTACTTGCTAGAATGACGTTTCTAGATTAGTATTTCAAAATACACCAAATAAAAAACTGTAAATAAATCGATAGAAGAAACGACAAAGATATGCTCCATCTATTGACTGTTTCCGAAAACTAGCAGATCGGATCAGTAACCAAACAACACCGCCTTTAGTAAATTCAGAACACCTACCTGGAGAACATAGTTTCGGTCCATGCCCCTCGTTAGTGCAGTACGGGCTTTGGTTTTGTACGATTCTGGAAATCTCTTCAGAATTTACCATAAAGGCGTTTAGCTGTCAATAGATTATGCTTTTTTTTTTGCTTATCCCTAGTACACGTGGTACAGGCCATGATAATCATGATGGGTAGAAGTAGGCGACTGCTTTTACTGTAAGTACACCACATGTCTACACATGTGAAAAGTAGTTCAACTTTGCACTTACAAATGTGCCAAAGCCCCGTTTGGTTACGTGCATTCGCTGGTTGGGTTGGACTTTTGCAAGATTCGGGGGCGATTGGAGCATTTGGAGATTATGCATAGTTTTGGCTTCTATATTGAAGGAAGAATAGGCTTTCTTTTTTTATATCGATTTTATAGCAAAATTTCAAACTTGGTGCTCGTTATGATGGTATAATCGCATTTTCATCATAGGAGCACGCATCATAGGAGAGTGGGGGGCTTAAAGAATTAACGACAGTCTAGTAGGGGAGTTTGGACAGCAGAGATTCTCGGCAAAAAGGCGCCGGGGAGACATCCCGGTGGATAGCAGCTGTTGGCCTGATGGAGGAGGTATCTTGAAGCTGGCTAGGCCACTTCGGACAAATTTGATACAGTGCATATGTAAATATAATCAATAAAGTAAAGAGCTCTAGTATTCTATCAGAATTTCATTTTCTAATTCTGAATTGAATCTCACCAAGTAAGGCCGCTTTTTGAGACAAATCCAAGAATTTCTAAGATTTGGATGCAAGTTTTTATTTATTTATTTAAAAGTCGAATTTCAATTTAGTAACGTGTATATGTTTCTTTGAATTATTAATAAGATTAACTCCTAAAGTAAATAGGTAAGATCCATTATTCTAATCATATTGTATATTCTAGAATAATTGTTACGTGGCGACCCCTGAAAGAAAGATTCGGCAAGTTTAGTAGATGACCGTTAGAGAACACGTGCGCGCCAGGAATATTCCGAGGGGTGGAGGGGCTGGGAGGAAAACGACAGTCTGGTAGGGGAGTTTGGACAGCAGGGATTCTCGGCAGAAAGACGCCGGGGAGACATCCCGGTGGATAGCAGCTGTTGGCCTGATGGAGGAGGTATCTTGAAACTGGCTAGGCCGGGTTGAGCTGTTCGGAAAGGATTGCTCTGAACGAGTGTCGGTCGACAGCGGATCAGTCTACAAGTCGCTGTCGTCCAGGCCAGATGTGGACTATGTGGGGTGAGGAACGTTTCGCAAGGGTGACATCCACGGCCTCAAGGCTTCTTCTGACGACGGAGGTTGGAGGAAAGTATTCCACTGTATTCCTTCTAGTTCGTACCACTCTAATTGGAGACATCTGAGGCTCTTCATGGAACACGACAACAACAACCACTCTAATAAAGCCCTAACTTAGCTGAAACTCTTCACAAATTCACGTATCGTCTATGTACCATACTGATCAAACAAAGAACATAAAGGGCCACTGGGGGGTACGACGCAACATTATATTTTTCAGAAATTTGAATACTGAAATCATTAAAATTGAATCTACATTGACTCGACATCTACTTTAAATAGCATCACTAAATTATCGCCATCTATTGCTGAAGTTTAGAAATATTTTAGCGATTCTTTACTTTTTACTTTTATATATACACTCATGGACAAAACTTTAGGAAGTAGGATGTCTTTTAGGAAGTCTTTGATGTCACCGGTAGTCTTTTTTTTTTATTGAAGAAGACAGTGGCAATTTTGTTCATACTTGGTGTTCTCGTGTTTGTGTTCGTGATTGTGTACCAAATATCTTTCAGAGTTATTGCGTGTCTGAATACGGATATACATGCTAAAAGGTACAACTTCCTTAAGTTTTGTCAACAAGTTTATTTAAAAAAAAAAGAAGCGTTGAAAATATTACTACCTTTCAGTAACATCAATTTGTAGCTAATCTTACTTCTGAACATTGAAAACACACGCTACAATACAATGTGTTTTATTTATTCTGAAAGCTATATTGTTTGGGGCAATGAGAAATTAGAATATTTTTTGAAAATAAAGATACTTCGGCCAGTTAATCTTTTTATTACTAAAAATATTTTATTACTATAAAGATTTACTGGCGGAAGTATCTTTATTTTCAAGAAATATGAATGTCGGCCAGGCAGCCTCTATCTTTGCGATAAATTAGAATATGTTTACATTTACTGAATAAAAAAAGTTTAATAGATCTCCCTAATAAATCTCTCTATTAAAATTTTTGAAAATAAATTCTTATTAACGACTGCATGGGTCCATCATTTAAAACTTCATCCTGGCAAGTAATAGACCAAAAGAACAGAACCTTATGAAATAAATTTGATTGCCGTGGGTTTCATCATCTAATCTGTAAAAACTTGAAATTTCGATTGTCGATTTTCGATAGCCACGACACCCCGATATCGAATGCTTCAATGGCCCCAGATTCTTGCAAAAGTCCAACCCCACTAGCAAGAACAAGTAGCAAAAACGAGGCACTGGCATATTTGTAAGGGCAAAAGTCGAGATACTTTCTATATATATGTAGATATGTGGTATACTTGTAGTAAAGCAGTAGCTATCTATGCCTCGCACCACGTGTGCTAAAGATAATTATAATTTTAAAAAAAGATATCTTCCTATTTTACACAAATAAATTTGAAAAATTAGTACAAATGTAATATTGTACTGGGATAAGGTGCATAAATTGAGAAAAAGGCATCTTCTTATCGTGCAACTGAAAGTTGCTGATGGCTTGCGCCATCTATCGGAATGAATATCAACTATTCTCGTTGATTTTTAATTATTCCAGTATTGGCCAAATACCCATTCTTGATTAATCAAGAAAAGCTAACCACGGACGCGTTTCGGGCTCGATAAGGAGATACCTTTTTCTCAACAAATATATTTACTGGCAATGCGTTTCTTTTAAATAACATCAAATATTATCTCTACAGACCTTACTGCAATAACTCATATCATTGCAGTGAGGTCTGTAGATATAATATTTGATGATATTTAAAAGAAACGCATTGCTAGTAAATTTATTTGTGTAAAATTTTAGCGATAGATGACAATTAAATTTAATTTACTAATATATCTTCCTTTATCGCTGATATCAACCAAGTTTTCCATGCCTTTTCTAGTAACTATGTTGCTAAAATGGTCGTGTCATTGATAATTCTGTCAGCAGAATTTTGTCGAAGCAAGTCATTAAGTCACACAGCCAAATCCTACGCTTTAAAACGTGATTTCATTTAATAAGCTTCACCTCTTAGAGTGATTGAGAGAGAGAGATAAAAGTTCATTATTCGAATAATTTCAAAAAAAAAAGTAGTTACAAAAATTATAAGGATTGAAGAGGAGAAACTCGCATGAGTTTCAAAATCTCTTAAATATTTGGACAAAATGAGGAAAGAAGAATGAAAAATCACAATTTAGATATTCTATATACAGTTACGAGCGTCATGCGTTCTTAATAATTTTTCATCTCTGTCACCGTTTGCTTTTTTTTTAATGGCGCTCTCCTATTGGTTGGTTACGATCACGCCACCTTTGCCCCCCCCCCCCCTCATCATGCACCCCCCCACTCGCTTTTTGGTTTTTGTAACTATTGTGTTGGAGCGGGTCGCTCCTTAAATAAATGCATATATTAGTTAATAACTAAATGGAATCCTCTCTTTCTTTTTCCCAGTAAGAGACGCCTACGGAAGCCAACAGTACATAGACAGATAAAGCACATAGGCTATAGTTATTAACTAATATATGCATTTATTTAAGGCGCCAATTTATGATTGTAACAAATAGTATTAGAATAAAAACATTCAATCGGGTAAAACACGGGCGTTGCCCGGGTCATTCGGTTAGTAAATTAGAAACATAAGGTAACAAGATCACATCCAAATAGAAAAATTATGTGTGGCTTTGGTAATAGCATTATTACCATCAATTACTGAAACCATTTTTTTTTGTTTACATTGAGTATTTTTGTCGCAAGAGGGTAAAAACACTGTTACCAAAAGGTAAGAAATTATGTATTTATATGTGGTCTTGTTACCTCTTTTTTTTTTTAGGAAAAAAGAATGATATCTACTGATTATGCATCTACATATTGTGCTGATGGCTTGTGTCATCTATAGGAATAAATATCAACTAAGATTGATTTATAATAAAAGAAAATAAGACCTAATCCAAATAATTCATTAGTGTATGACATTTCGGCAACAGCATTGTTACCATCATCAGACAAAAGAATAAATGATAATGGTGACAATGCTGTTGCCGAAACGTCATACACTAATTAATTATTTGGATTAGGTCTTATTTTCTTGTATTATAATCTATAATCCATATTGTGCTTTATCATTTAAGATTGATTTAATTATCGATTTACAACTATTGACTGGATATATATATTTTATATTAATATTTTAAGAAAACCACCTGCACCTTTCAGAAAAGTCTTTATCAGATTGAGGCCGGCTGTACCTCAACGATCCCACTATGGAAATTATATGATCTTATTTATAAATAAATAAAAAGGTAAAATTTGTAGACCAATGTGTGTAAGAAGGTATAAAGAAGATATACGGGAAAAAATAATAATAAATGATAACAAAACTTCAAAGTAAGTCATTCTCTTACAAATAAGTACTTTGAATAGCAAATATGTCAATTTCTATAAAACAACACTTGAAGTTACATCGCATGAGTTTCTTTTCAATGAAAAATCAAAATTTATTTCAAGGTGAAATATTGACTATTTCTAACCTTTTTGGATGAGGTATGAAAGGGTGAATTTTGAAGAGTAATGATGAACGGAAAAATAAAAGTGTCCAGGGATGGATATTTTTCCGTGTTCATCATTACTCTTCATAATTCACCCTTTCATATCTCATCCAAAAAGGTTAGAAATAGTCAATATTTAACCTTGAAATAAATTTTGATTTTTCATTGAAAAGAAACTCATGCGGTGTAACTTCAAGTGTCGTTTTACAATCATAGGCCGCAAGTGCATTATATTATAATGCACTTAACAATTTTGCATATAATAATATCAACCAATTGACTAATTTAGATAGCAATAATTTTTCTTAAATAATAAAATATAAAACTTCATAAATAATCCTAGATATGCAAAAAATAGCTTATATATATATGTATAAATAAATATAGGGCATATACTGGATATAAATTATTAATCAGCTAGTATTTCTAGGGGCAACACGCCTCTCTTTATCAAGGCTTTTCTTTGATTTAAACTAAATCACGTGGGTATGTGATCCACTCACGCTATACAAGACCAAAGCGAGAAACCATTTAAAGAAAATATATATATCTGTACATACATGACTACTTGAAATTGTATCCATTATTCCTGTAGAAGGGCAGCTTGCGCCCGAAAGCTCGAATTGTTTTTTCAAATAAAGAAACTTATACTTTTTGAATCTATTCGTTCTTATTATTATTATATTATAATGTCAATTTATATGTTTAATATGAACAATGGTGTTATAGATGAATTCTTCATGAATATGTACATAATTATATTACATACACATAGAGCAAATAAATAGAAATGTAAATGTATGCTATATACAAGTGTAAAGTGATTGAATAGTCAAATAAAATCCACACACCATTTCTCATCAAGCGGAGCAAATAGACTTTATTTGATACAAACTTTTTTGGACTTCCATATAAAAACTTTCATAAAATTTTAAAAAAGAAACGAACAAAACACTAACATACAATAAAAATTTGAGTTGTTGTTGGCACATTGAGAAAAATCTAGGAAAAAAATTGAAATTTTTAAAAATTTTACAAGTATTTTATTATATCAAAAGCGATATAAAATGCCTGAGATCTAGAGCAAAAGACACGATGCCAAATAATTTACAAAATAATAATAATAGAAATGCAAAATATCTGGCAGCACAAAAAAAAAGACTATACAGTTTGGAAGCAAAATTGTCCTATAAATACATGGACATTTTGTTAAAAAGCTCCTAGTATTTTTAAAATAACAAATCTCTAGAATATGGAAATATAAATGTACATATACCAAAAAAAAAAAAAAAAGATTATAGAGAACACGATATAAAAAGCTGAGTTGTGAGCATCAAGAATAAGGGGGACTAAACACACGGGATAAATGGTACAATATGGGCAGGTAGGTAATGTACACAGCTTGGGTAGACAGAAGGAAGGTCGATGTACTTACTGGAAAAACATCCATCCATTGTAGATATATCACTGTAGAAATTTGTTCATGCCATGCCGTTAGTGTTGTTCAAGACTTCAAGCAAAAAAATCTTATTTAAGGCAGAAATTGTTAGGTTATAATCCACATGCAAAATTGATTAGTCGCTTTGTTTCAGCATTCTTTTTTTATACGTTGTAGATTTGTTTTATGGCATCTTCTTTCAATAGGATATAGCCAAGGTTGTAGATACCATTCTTTCTGTGTTGATGATCGTAGAGAAGGATGTTTGTAGATGTCCATGCAGTAGATAGGATAAAGATGGGATTCAAATTTGTGTGTGGTCGTACATACATGGAACATTGCGAATAAACATTCAGATTATAGGTAATCAAAATCACACATATACGAAGTTTTATTTAGATATTTCAGATTGGCATAATATATCCTCTATATTGTCTTTTGTCAAGATTAAGAAGATAGAGTTTTTTAGCTCATTGAAAATGAGTTTTTTCACAAACTAACTAAAATTTTTAGACGTTACAATTCTTCATTTCGGTAAAACTGTGAGTTTCCTGCCAAGAGGCTTTTTCACGGCCCTAAATACGATAAATATCTCTTTTAAAAAATTCATATAATAAACATCTTCTTCACTGTCTATTTACATGCCAAAAATATACATTTTAATTAAAATATAAAGAGAGATTAACCTTTAAATATATTATTATTTTTGTTTAATTTATAAAAACTCCCCTTAAATAACACCTAGATTTTACCGTTGTGTGAATTGTGAGTTGAATTAATGATTAAAATATTTGAAAATGAAACTCATCCTCATAATGTTTTTTTTTTTTTTTTAATATTCTATCGCCATTTGCCTTCACATTTTAAATTTTGCTGCTCGTTGTGCGATATACTTCCTTATCAGTAGTCATGGTGACTTAATACGAAATAAGTAGAAGGCAACGGGATAAATCGAAGGGTTTTCCAGGGTGACTTAACAAAGGGATAGAACGGAGTAATGAGAAGTCCAGGGTGACTTAACAATAGAATAAGCCAAAGGAACGAGTAGTCTAGGACAATGGCTATTTTGCGAAGCAAATCATTGTTGAAGGTGATTCAACAAAGTGATATAAAACGGAGCAACGAGTAGTCCAGGGTGACTTAACAATGGAATAGGTTAAAGAGATAAACGAGTAGTCTAGAATAATTTAACAATGGCTAGTGGGGAGCAATGTGTTGTCCAGGGTGATTTAACAAAGGGAGTCTACGGATAATTTAACATTGGCTAGTGTGAAGCAGCGTATTGATAAAGGTGACTTAACAAAGGTATAGAACAGAGCGACGAACATTCCAGGGCGACTTAACAATGGGACAGGCCAAAGGAACGAGTATTCTAGGATCATTTAACAATGGCTAGTGGGAAGCAACTCATTGTTGAAGGTGACTCAACAAAGTGATAAAACGGAACGAGTATTCCAGGGTGACTTAAAAATGGAATAGGTCAAAGGAACGAGTATTCTAGGATAATTTAACAATGTGTAACACTGAGTAAAGTGTTGCCCAAGGTGACTTACAGGATAGAACGGAACTACGAGTAGTCTACGGTGACTCAACAACGGGATAGAACGAAACAGTCCGCAAGTAATTAACAATTAAATAGGATAAAGCAGAATCGGATATCTTTATAAAGGTTATATTAGTCAAACACTGATTATTTTCACATGTTAAAGATAGTTTGCAAGTTAGATTTTCAACAGATAAAGACAAACATATCATGTGTATATTATACATTATATTTAGATAAACATATATAGATATATGGTAGTGCGATTAGTTAGTACGATGCATTAGTCAAATTCAAATATATAGGCTTTTTATATATTCAAATTGAACGATGAACACAATATAAATGTAGTTATTCTATATTTCGTTTAGTATTCAAGCATAGGTGTGAGGAAACAGGCGTTAGTACAGGGCAGAAGTGTACTTACATTCAATATAAAGATGTACTTACCACAAATCTCTTGACGCGCGGTTTGGGTTTCTCCATGGCTTGAAGACTTTCCTCCTTGATGGCCTCAAACTTGGCGCGGAGGTTCTTGGCCGTGTCGATCTGTGGCATGAGGTCCCCTTCTTCATGGTAGGACTCAGGAGGCTGCTCAGCCTGCCAGCGCTCGAACTTCTGTCTCAGGAGGCGAGCCGTGTCGGCTTCTGGTAGCTCAGGCTGGAGCTGATCGGTGCAACGGACCACAGCGGGGTCCCTTGGAGGACTGGGGGTCCTTGATCGGGCTGGAGCAGTGCCCAAATCTCTTGGGGGAGTGATGCGCTTCAGGGGTTTGGGACCGGCTGGATTCTCGGGCCTATCAACCGCCTCCTGCAGAGCCTTGAATTTGTCCAGCATCTTGCGAGCGGTGTCTGTTACTGGGATATCAACATGCGTACCATTGCAGCGCACCACATTTGGATCTCTCTCAGGTTCAGGGGATTCTTCACGTTTGTCTTCCTCCTCGCGTGGAGGTGTCATTTGAAAACGCTTGCGTTCTTTCGGCTCCTCATGGTAGTTCTCGAAAAACTTGAAGCGCTGTGAGATTTCTTTAGTTTCGATGTTGATTTCTTCCTTGGCAACGGGTTCGCTACATTTGACGACGTCTTCGGTAGCTGGCACATTGGGGCGAGACCTGCGCATGTCCCTAGAAGGGGATTTGGTAGGCGACATGAGTGGGGATGTGGTACGTGCAGTAGCATCCATCTTCTTGAAGAGGCTGCGAGCATTGTGAGCAATTCCTAAACAAATTCGGTTATATAAAACCTTTTTTTTTTTTACTTCAAAGTTAACTTACCAGTTTCGGCAAAGACGCTAAGGTCCTCTTCTTTCTCTGACTTCATCTTCTCAATCTTCTCGTGGGTGATATCGCTGCCGTTGACTTGTCCCTTCTCAAACTTCTCCTTGATCTTATCGGCCTGGATGAGGTTGTCGAGAGTGACTGCGGTCTCACTGCGGGTGGGAGTGGTCGCCTCGTGGCACGCCTTCTCGTAAACCTGTCGCATGGACTCGGACCGCCCCAGACACATGCGCTGCCTCAGTCGCTTCAGTTCCTCCTTCTTCATTTCAACGATCTCCTCACGCTGAGTCTTCACAGCGCCTTGCTCCCATTGGGACTTGAGGTTTGAAAGTCCGCTAAATGAAATCTAAACAAAAATAATTTTTAGCATTAGCATAGAAGTTTTGGAACAGAAATCGCATAAGAGAATTGGAGAGAGAAAAAAAGGAAACCTATCTCCTTCAATCTTATGCTTTCCGTTATACAACTAAGGTGATTATTAAGTAGTTAAATACAAGGTTGTCCCAAAAGTTCATAAACACTTGCAAAAAATTGAAATACCAATATTATTCATCGCTATATATAATATCTTTGTGTAAATTCGAAAATATTATAGACGCGTATGATTCTTTTAAAAATAAAACAATTCATACTGCCCTTACTGCAATGGAATAATTAATGAGAGGGCCTGGCTCATTCTTGGATTTTTCCATTGCAGTAAATCAGTATAAATTGTTTTATTTTTAAAAGAATCATACGCATCTATAATAGTTTCGAATTTTCATAACAGATGGCGCCCCAATGCATCATAATATAATGTATTTGTATTATGTATTCACAGTGATAATACTATTCGCCAAGTAATAAGAAAAACAGCATTTTAATAAAAATACGAACTTTTGGGACAACCTTATAAAAGATTTGGCAAAAATTGAACTTTCTTTTCCTTATGTAAAATATCAATTTTTACTTCTAGCACCCAATGACAGTGCTATTTCTGAATATAAATATCTAAAAAGTTGCAATTGGTATTTTAATAAGTGAATTTTACATATCTTGTTAAATTTGAGCTATATTTATTATAAAATATAAGCACCTATTAAATTAATTTCCAATAAAAAGTAATACTTAATTTTAAAATAAATATATATCTTCTAATATACCATAATGATATTTAATTATTAAAATGGTTATAAAAATAATAAAAATTCAATAAAATTGGATAAATAACTTACAAGGGCAAATTTAGAACTTCATTTATGTAGGATGTTAAATTAATAACGAAAACAAATAACAGAAAAGACAAATTGTATAAATTCAAGCATTCTAGCGAAAACATTCTAAACAATATTTTTAGTTATGCGTGTATATGATTCCCGAAGTTTGCAACTATCTATCTCAAACAGAAAAAAACAACTATACCATTAATAATCTTGAAAGTATTTATAATGTAGATAAAAGTTTACCTTAGATGGTTGAGAAATATCTAAGCTGGACATTATGGAGAATAAATAGCACAAGTTGCTCTAATCGACATCTAAATGAGACTTCAACATAGTGATGTTTGCATTTTAAAACCGTTGATTCATGTCATCAAATTCCAACATTACCTGCTCCTTATCATTCTTATTAATGACATGAGATTCTCCCTCTTCATCCTCAGATTCACTTGAGGCGTCTCCATTCTCCCCGCGAACTGCGGACTGGTACCTGGACATCACAGCTCACTACCTTAGCGATCACAGGAAACTAACACATAGCTATTATCATTCTTTATAGAGTTTAATATTAGATAATAAAAAGGCATATACAGTTAAAGCTGTCTATAGCGCCCCCTTTAAATAGCGTCTTCCTCTCTATAACGCCCGATTTCAAATACGTAGTACGATACGATTTACATTAAAAGTGACTTGTCTATAGCGCCCCCTCTATATAGCGCCTTCCTCTCTATAACGGCCGATTTTAAATACGTAGTACGATGCGATTTACATTAAAAGTGACTTGTCTATAGCGCCCCCTCTATATAGCGCCTTCCTCTCTATAACGCCCGATTTTAAATACGTAGTACGATACGATTTACATTAAAATTGACTTGTCTATAGCACCCCTCTCTTTCTGTTTTGGTAAGTCCCAAGAGGGGGCGCTATAGACAGGTTTAACTGTATATTGGATTGAATAAAATATTTATTTACCAATATTTCGGTTGGCTGAACGCCAACCTTTATCAAGGCATTGCATTTTTTTGTATAAACCCTTGTATAAATATTTTATTCAATTCAATATATGCCTTTTTTATTATCTAATGATTTAAATATGGATTGCTTTATTTTCAGAAAGAGTTTAATATATTTTAATTCACGATACATATACACTTATGGGCAAAACTTGAGGAAGTTGTACCATTTAACATGTATATCAGGATTCAGCGCAAACTGAAAGATATTTGATACACAATGACTTTTATCGAAGACATAATAAATAACTAAGTGTAAACAAAACTGTCTCTTTCTGTAAGAAATAGACACTTCGGGCCACAATCTGGCCGAAGTGTCTATTTTTACAGAAATATGAATGCCAGCCAGGCAACCTCTATCTTCAAGAAAATTGTCTCTGTCTCTTTTAAAAAATAGACAAACGGCAACATCAAATACTTTCCACCCTTTTAGGATTTGTCCATGAGTGTATTTTCTAATTTTAAATGCAAGCTTTCAAACCAAAATTCTATTTACTAATGGCTCTAGTTAGGAAAGAGTCGATGTTTCTTGATTTAAGCCTGTAGAAAAGCTATTTTCTTTTTAAAAAGCTTGAATTTCAAATAAAAAATATATAAAATTATAATCATTGTGAAACATTCTTTATAATTTTATATTATTCGGGTAATTACAGATTATTATTTATGCTCAATGATTTGAATAGCTTAAAAGAGTTGAACAAAGTTAAACATTACAGTGTCAAACACCAAAGTGAACTGTTCTAAACGAAAGATTCCATAAAACGAAACACTTCAAACGAGAAACTCCCTATAACGAAACCTTTCTAAACGAAATACTATAACAAAACTCTTTAAAGGAAACCTTACAATCAATAAGTCCTTATAACGAAACTAATAATCGAAAAACTATATAAAGAAACCCTTCAAATTGAAAACGCTCTATAACGAAACCCTACAATCGAAAAACTATATAAAGAAACCCTTCAAATTGAAAACGCTCTATAACGAAACCCTACAATCGAAAAACTATATAAAGAAACCCTTTAAATTGAAACCTCTCTATAGCGGAACCCTACATTTGAAAAACTATATAAAGAAACCCTTCAAATTGAAAACGCTCTATAACGAAACCCTACAATCGAAAAACTATATAATGAAACCCTTCAAATTGAAAACGCTCTATAACAAAACCCTACAATCGAAAAACTATATAAAGAAACTTTCAAATTGAAAACGCTCTATAACGAAACCCTACAATCGAAAAACTATATAAAGAAACCCTTTAAATTGAAACCTCTCTATAGCAGAACCCTACATTTGAAAAACTATATAAAGAAACCCTTCAAATTGAAAACGCTCTATAACGAAACCCTCAATCGAAAAACTATATAAAGAAACCCTTTATATTGAAACTTCTCTATAGCGGAACCCTACATTTGAAAAACTATATAAAGAAACCCTTCAAATTGAAAACGCTCTATAACGAAACCCTACAATCGAAAAACTATATAAAGAAACCTTAGAATCCAAAACTCCTTATAACGAAGCCCTACATTCTAAAAACTTATAACAACACCCTTCTATAGCGAAAACTTACAATCGAAAAACGACATACAAAAAACTTTACAAAGGAAAATTCTATATAACGAAATCCTATAAATGAAAAACTCTATAATCGAACCTTACTAACGAAAACTATATACGTATAACGAAAGAATGGTATCTTTCTTTTCAATTTCTTTAACGTAGTTTTCTCGGTAAATATCCAAAATACTTTTTAACACATTATAGCATGCAGAAAAAAAGGTTTCAATTTATTATTGCATAAAAAGAAGAGGTGAAGGTGTGTAATATACTTCCTAGAAAAAGAAAGAAATAATAAATAAGCAAATAAAAAAAGAAAGAGAAAATTATATGAGTTATATCCCAGGTTCGATAGAATCTCGCCATATGAGTACAAGAAAGGTCAAGAATCAGGTTAGTCACCTAGAGATGAGTCACGGTTGCTTAGCAACCAGGGATTTCCTTCCTTCAGCCAATCAATCCACTGCCCAGAGGCTATTCGAGATGGTAATGGATTAGGAAATATTCGGCAACATTGCTTATCATCATCAATTACCATCCCTCTATGATCCTGATAAATAAGAACAATAGGAAGTTATTTAGTTTCCTTCGGGAATGTTCACTAGACGTATATTGGCCATCTTGTGATTTTCTATGGTCTATAAGATCTCGGTATTATTCATACTTTGGTAAAATCTTAGTATCAAATTTGGATTTGATTGGACTAAATTTGAATCTTATTCTCTCTCTCTTCTCGAAGAATAAATTATAACTATGTTCCTTCTAGATGGCAGAAATATAGAGTGGAAGAAACTTAGCTATTGATTCTCAGATCATCTTGAAGGATTCTCCTTCAAATATCCCTGTTAGATAAACTGAACATGTTAATATGAGAGTAGAGGTCTGATATAATAAACTGCCGCAATTGCTATGAAGGTGTACTACAAATAAGAACTAAGCTCTTTCAATAATTTTCATTTCAATAGAGATGGAATGTTTTATTGAAAAATAACGCAAATATTGGAATTTTGATTAAATAATAGTTGGAGTCATCAATCTGATGATGTTCTACAAACGAAATGTGGTGTATTTGTATGTATTAGGTTAGTTTATCAGATTTATTACTTATATTGTGGCAGAATTATTGATTTTTTTTTTAAATAAGTATTCAAGACAAACGTTATCAGTATGTTACTTATCATAAACCGATATTACACCATTCAACCATCACTTGACCACTATATATTTATAATATTCTATCAGAATTTGTGATTTTGAAGAAGTATTCCAAACAAACGTTATCAATATGTTCCTTATCATCAACCATTCTTTCACCATTCCACCATCACTTGACCGTTACTCACTTGGCCATCCGTTGCATGATGCTGTCCGAACGCTGCAGGTCCGCAGCACAACGGGACGGTGGTCGGGGACTCTCGCAATGTCCGGACTCGAACCTGGACTTGACGTCGTGGAGGCTGGGGAGGCCCTCGAGACCGTAGTCCGGCTTGGACTCAGCTACACACACCAGTCCAGTTGGTAGGTAGAGTCAAGGAAGAGCATACTTCACGATCCTCGACAAGTTAACACTTCAAACTCTGTAAAACCTCTTGTAAAATAAAACAATTCCAAGTTCTTTTTTCATCTCTAATTCTTTTGTTCTGACATTTTTAAGCTTTCAGAAATTCCCTCTTATATTTACAAATATGCACATGAGGTAAATATAATCTTCTATATGCAAATGATTTTAGAATGATCAATAACTATTAATTCAACCTACAATTATGGAATTTTCTATAATAACTATTAAATAAACCTACAGTTATGGTAGATTCTCTACAATAACGATTAATCATTCCGAAATTATTTGTGTATAGAAGAATATTTACCTCTTGTGCATCTTTGTGACAAAAAAAAAAGAACTTCCCACTCTGAAGCCTAAAAGATAAAAATAAAAGAATTGACGATTTAAAATAACTCGGAATTACTTGGTTTACAATATACACACATGGCTTTGTTAAGTTACCCCCTAATGCTGTAAAACCTTTCCACGATCGAGCACTTTTGTAGATATATATTTTGAAAATAGAGCAATCCATAAATAAATATTTAATTAAAAAGGCATATATTGGATCAAAATATCATTTATTTTACCAATATTTCAGTTGGTTGAACGCCAACCTTTATCAGGGTGTTATAACATATTTATAACATAATGATATTTTGATCCAATATATGCCTTTTTAATTAAAGATATATATATAATTCAACGACCAAAGTAATAATGCAGCATTCTTTCAATGAGAGACAACTTCCAGGAAAGACCTTGAATATTGATTTTTATATAAAGATTCATCATGGAATGTTTTACCGCGCGCCGTTTCTTTCATCACATAAACACCATTTTAAATTAATTAAATCAAAAACAGAGATGTAATAGCTTCAAGTTAAAGACACGTCGATCAGTAGAAATTATATTTTTTTCTATATTTCGACAAAAATATTATTTTTTTTTCCTGAGGAGGACAAAACACTTTATGTTATATAATATGTCCAGGGTAGCCTAGTGGACATGGCATCTGCCCGGTAAGCGGAACACTATGGGTTCATTTCCCATCCCTGGACACTTTTATTTTACGTTTATCATTACTCTTCACAATTCATCCTTTCATACTTCATCCCTAAGGTTAGAAATAATCGTTATTTCTCCTTTAAAATAAATTTCGATTTTTCGTTTAAAAGAAACACATGTGGGATATTTTTCAAATGTCGTTTTACACTTTTGCCAAAACGTTGAAAAAATAAAAAATCTACTGACCGAAGTGTTGTCTTTTATTTCAAGAACAATGAATACTATCTTTAATCTCTATCTTCAAGAGAATATTCAATTAAAAAGAGCATAATTGGGTTGATTCAAAGAGAATTAGGATAAAGGAACAAGTGGAAGAGGAAGAGTTTGAAGTACAACAAAATCAATAAGATAATATGCGGGTCCCACGAAGTAATTGGACGCCGTATGTAGTGATGGATTTTCCCCCATGGTCCCTGAGGGATTTGTTCCCGGCTTTCTGGTCACGTCAACAAGTCCCAACGCCATTAGATTTCTCTAATTCTGTTTTCCTCCATTTAATAGATGTGATATTATAATTACATTACCAAAGACCTTAGTGAAAAATTTCCTTCAATGATTCTTCGATGATCTTAGAAACGTAGGCAAATATGTTTTAGAAATATAAACATAATTTGCTTATTGGTATGCAACTTGTATCTCAATGTATATTAATAAGGTATAAAAATTCAATTAAATTTACTCTTAGTAAATAGAAATAATCAAGAAAAAGGCATCTCCTTATCGTGCAACTGAAAGTTGCTAATGGCTTGCGCCATCTATCGGAATATATATCAACTATTCTCGTTGATTTTTAATTATTCCAGAATTGGCCAAATACCCACTCTTGATTAATCAAGAAAAGCTAACCACGGACGCGTTTCGGGCTGTTGGCCCTCATCAGCGTGGTGCAAGCTGTACCTCAACGACCAAAGATGCTCGATAAGGAGATGCCTTTTTCTTAATTTATGCATCTTATCCCAGTACAATATTACATTTGTACTATTTTTTCACGTTGTGTAGCGTTCTCACGCAATTCTGGCCTTAACTACCCGTTTTATGATTTTTCAGGATGCCTTAATGACCAATTTTTTTTTTTGGTCGTTGAGGTACAGCTTGTACCACGCTGATGAGGGCCAACAGCCCGAAACGCGTCCGTGGTTAGCTTTTCTTGATTAATCAAGAATGGGTATTTGGCCAATTCTGGAATAATTAAAAATCAACGAGAATAGTTGATATTTATTCCGATAGATGGCGCAAGCCATTAGCAACTTTCAGTTGCTCGATAAGGAGATGCCTTTTTCTTAATTTATGCACCTTATCCCAGTACAATATTACATTTGTACTATTTTTTCATAGAAATAATCATTTAAAATTGTTCGTTTATATAGGCACTTTTTATAGTGATTAAATTTTAAATGTTTATCTGTATTTCAAAGAGATTATTCATGTTCTCACACGACTTTCTTTCTTTCTTTTTTATTCATTGAGGTTAGAATACGTATAAATGAAATCTTTGATACAATTCACCACTGAGACTAATAAATATTTCATCGATAAATTCCACGTATAGGTCGATTTTTTTTTTCAAATGATAGTTTAACATAGGTTCTATTCAGTCATTTTCTCAAAGGTTCTCTAAAGACCCCTAAGCTGTCTTCTTAGTAATTACAGGATATATAGAAAAACAATCCAATGCAATAGTAGACTGGTCTGGAGATTAATTTGGCGAAATCGCTGAGAGGGTTCACCACTGATGACAAATCACTTTCACTTCATAACTTTAATTGCAGTAATTCATTGCAGTGTTGTTGTTATTGTATCCAATGAAGAGCCTCAGATATCCCAATGCATCTCTATCACAACAGTCGCAATGTCCACTATCTTGGGTAGTACTGTATTGTTGTTGTTGTCGAGTCCAATGAAGAGCCTCAGATGTCCCATGCATCTCTATCACAGCAGTCGCAATGTCCACTATCTTGGGTGTGTATACTGTATTGTTGTTGTTGTCGAGTCCAATGAAGAGCCTCAGATGTCTCCATGCATCTCTATCACAAAAGTGGCAATGTCCACTATCTTGGGTGTGTATACTGTATTGTTGTTGCTGTCGAGTCCAATGAAGAGCCTCAGATGTCCCCATGCATCTCTATCACAACAGTCGCAATGTCCACTATCTTGGGTCGTACTGTATTGTTGTTGTTGTCGAGTCCAATGAAGAGCCTCAGATGTCTCCATGCATCTCTATCACAAAAGTGGCAATGTCCACTATCTTGGGTGTGTATACTGTATTGTTGTTGCTGTCGAGTCCAATGAAGAGCCTCAGATGTCCCCATGCATCTCTATCACAACAGTCGCAATGTCCACTATCTTGGGTCGTACTGTATTGTTGTTGTTGTCGTGTCCAATGAAGAGTCTCAGATGTCCCATACATCTCTATCACAACAGTGACAATGTCCACTATCTTAGGGGTGTATACTGTATTGTTGTTGTTGTCGTGTCCAATGAAGAGCCTCAGATGTCTCCATACATCTCTATCACAACAGTCGCAATGTCCACTATCTTGGGTGTGTAAAGCTGCTGCTCAAGGTCCATGTCAATTTTCTGCAAGGCTGCGGTCATTGTTGGGCATGAGAATATTCATTGCAGTGTGAACGATCTATATAGAGATATATTATATGATAATATTTATCATAATATTCTGTCATGGAGTTTATTTATCATCATAATGTTTATTAACACTTACCTTCACATAGAAGTTTTTAAAACCTTTTTTTATAAAAGTAAATTATTGTTTATTTCGATATGTATAGAGATTGCCTAGAAGGAATGGTTCACGCGGAGAAAATAAATTACTATTATTGTTTACACTTTGAACAAACTTGATTATTGTTTATTTCGACATGTATAGAGTTTGCCTAGAAGGAATGGTTCACGCGGAGAAAATAAATTACTATTATTGTTTACACTTTGTTTGGCCAAACTTGTTTATTTTGCTTTGGCTTTCAATAATATTTACAACTTTGCGAAATATTCTTTACAGGTATTAATTGTATTTACATAGGCTTAATGCATTTGTTGAGTATTTATTTTGGACTATACGTCATTGTAAGAAATCAGTCCCAAAACATATTCTCTTTGGAAGTTGTCAGTATAGGAACGTTTAATCGTGGACAAAACTTAAGGAAGTTTTACCTTTTAGTATGCATATCGGGATTCAGACAATGACTCTAAAAATATTTGATACACAGTGATCTTTATTGAAGATACACGAGATAACAAAGTGTTACCAAAATTGACTCTTCAAAAAAATAGATGAATGGCGATATTAAAGTTTTGTCCGTGAGTGCACTTTGAAATACTTCACAAAACATTGAAGAGATAGCTCGCAAGCTGAAGAATGCCTGACAGGTGACTATGCAAGGAATTCCTGTTGATTAGAGAAAGGAGCATCGAGTGAACTTGCTGCCCCGGGCGTGTATTGACCTATTGATCGGCTTTCCAAAATACAAAGATTCCGCTCTGCAGGACGCAAATTCTCTTGTTTAATCCATGTGCGAAATCTATCGGTAAACGTAAGGAGATGACCATCAACTACTATAAAAAAGACGAGGTATTTAAGATTTATTTATAAACTATTAGAAGAAATTGTAGAGTGAGTTGCTTTAGAAGTTTAGAAAATCTTTTGAAAACATAGCCTTGATAATGATATACCTGCATGTAAAATTGTAGAATTGGCCGATTGAACGAATAGGGATTTATCGTAAATAGTTATGATCGATATGTGAAATGTCAAAATGTCATTATCTGATTATTACTATTACATACACATAAATGATAGTATTGAGTACATTCTATCAATAAGGGAGAGCTAGTATCATGCTATCATAAGGTAATATATCAGTTATATATAAACCCTCGCAGTCTGTGGTCAATCATATAGATGAGGGAAATGTCAAACTGGTCTTCGCTTCTCTATATCTCTGATTCTCCATCTCAGAAACGAAAAATAAAGAATATTTATTAAATCTGAAGAATATTAATTCAATATACAGACTCTTTTAGAGCCATTGTGTACATCATATTGAAAGTAGTTGAAAAAAGAGGAAAAATGACTAGAGCGTAATTTCATATCGGAAAAAAAAGTTAAAAAAAAATTTAATTGAAGAATGTTGACGAATTTGAATATTACACGTGTAGGATGATGACATCCTATTAAAGGTTGATGCCCTATCTCCAAATATGGCGCTATAGAATCTCGGGGTGAAGGTCCGATCCAATATGGCCGAACGCCCCATCCCTACCTTCGAGTTCAGCCTCAGCAGCTGCAATCCATTCGTCCTGTAGACGAGCAGAAGGCAGACTCTGCAGCTGGCGATACCAGTCGAGGGACAGTGCCCCGTTCTGATGCTGCTGGTGTGGCAGAGAGACCGACGACATCCCGGAGTGCCTGCCGCTACTGCTGACTGGGACGATCGATCGTAAGGAGGGCGTTACCCTCGACTTCCTTGCTGGTCCGTCCTGCTCCAGGAATCTGGCCGGATTTCTCGGATCTTTCTTATCCACATCCTCCTCTGATATATTCCACCTTCACCTATCAACGTGACCTACATACGAGTACATCGAGTTGGTCGATTTGTATAATCGCCATATTGACCCACTTATCTAGTAACATATTACGGTAAAAGAGATCATAGATTCTTATATTCATTTATAAAGAGATATTCTTTAAAAAAAACTTAGATCGAGTGTTTTTTTTTTTTAAGTAATGGTGTGTGTGTGTTTAGTCGCTTTCAACATTTCACCTATGTTACGGGCCATTGCCCTGCCTAATATCGATTGAAGGAA
Organism: Cordylochernes scorpioides; assembly: GCA_030710605.1. Lineage (NCBI taxonomy): Eukaryota > Metazoa > Arthropoda > Arachnida > Pseudoscorpiones > Chernetidae > Cordylochernes > Cordylochernes scorpioides. The sequence continues at coordinate 29,582,902 of CP092867.1, forward strand.
ACGACCCTGAAGACATTCTCACAGAGATTATATATCGAAGAGTCTTCTAACTTTAGAAAGATGATTTTTCTAAGATGTTTTTAAAGATAAGTTTGATGGTAACATAGTAAGAGAAAGATTTCGTTTCACAATGTGCGCAAGTCATATGGAGACTTCAAGGTTGATAATGGGCGTGGCTCGATGTACCTATGTCTTATTTAAAATATTTATTTTCAAGATAACGGCTAAAAATTATTATTTAAAATCTTTATTATTTCGCCAAATTATATCGACAACAAAACAGGAAAATTCTTCACATACTCAATTTTACATATAAAACAATTTATTTCATGAATAGGTATACGACCTATATATATAAAAATAGGTTAAATAATTTGAATATAATTCCATCTTTTAACAAAGGAATCCAATTATAGCAATTGATTTAAGATAAAATAGTAAACATAATTTTTATAATCAGACTGCCTAAAGGTAGGCAAAAATAATTTTTTTAAAAACTCTTAATTATATATTATACATTTATAAAGGTTTTCTCAATATTTTAGAATTCCAACAAATATTTGTATGATAATGATTTTTATATAGATTATATTTCTTTTCTCTCTAATTTCTAAAATATATAAATATTCGCATATAAATACATAATATAATTCTATTATACCTGGAATTAACTGAATTTGTTAGTACATTTGGACTATTTCATGATTAAATTTATGCGATATCAAGATATGGTAGCTACGCCAGTACAAGCACCAATGTCCTAAACGATGATATTGAAGTTGAGATCTTACAAAATTGCTAAGAGTAGGTCTTGTGGCTTATCCACTTATATGAATCTGTGTGCTTCTCTTAATGGAAAGAAGTTTTCTTTATGTGCACATGCATGCAATCTTCCTGGTAAATTTACGTTATACTATGCCATGGTCTTATTCTACATTTCGTTTGAAGATTAAATAGAAAGGTGATTCCTAAGAATGCCTAAGAATCTGTGCGATTATCTTTTATAGGAAAAGAGTTTTCTTTATGCACATGCATACAATCTCACTGTCAAATTTACGATATACTATGCCATGGTCTTTTTCTACATATTTCGATCGAAGTTGAAGTAGAAAAGTGAGGTAATTAGAAGTGCCTAATGAGTTATGTACGTATATGATTATGGGAGATTTCCTTTTAAATGAAATTAATTTTTTTTTATGTGCACGTGCATATAATCTTCCAAGAAAATTTACGATATACTATGCAAAATAGTATTTTTTTACATTTCGATTGGAGTTTAAATAGAAAAGTGAAGTAAATATAAGTGCCTAAACAATATACGCGATTTCCTTTTAAAGGAAAGGAGTTTTCTTTATGTGCACATGCATATAATCTTCCAGGCAAATTTACGATATACAGTTAAACCTGTCTATAGCGATCCTCTTGAGACTCACCAAAATTGGATGCTATAGAGAGGGGGTGCTATAGAGAGGAAGGCGCTATTTAGAGGGGGTGCTATAGACAGGTTTAACTGTACTATGAAAAATAGTATTTTTTAATACATATTTCGATTGGAGTTTAAATAGAAAAGTGAGGAAAGTGCGTAATGAAATAAGGATAGGTGCCTGATCAAAAATACCTTCAGGATCTTGGAGGAGCTCTGTGTCGGACATGACTAGGCCAGATTGCATGGTGTGGTAGTTGGCTCGTCGCCCTGGTGACCGAACGTTGATCAATGTCAGGGGAGATCCCTCAGTGGGGTAACCCCGCTCCTTTTTTTTACGATTAAGTCTGTCAAGAGAATTTAGACTATATTTGTAGCTTTGATTTCTTTCCGAAGTGGTAATACGTCTTCTTCTTTTCTTTCTTATCTCCACTCAATCATATTAGGATATCAATCTTGTAAAGCTTGAGACTTTTGATGGTGTCTGCCGTGGAAGAGTAGAGCTCATCAATGGATGAGTCAATACAGTTAATAATGTGTTTTGGAATTGCAGATTGAGAATTGCACTTAGTACATAGTGGAAAAACTTTGTAACCATTCTGGAAATTCATTGTCCGTAAATAATCAGACGTAAGTCTGGAAATCAAAGAGTGTTGTTCTCTTGGGAGGACAGAACCGGTGTTTGTCTCTCCAGCTCTGTACCAGTCATGTGTAATATGGTAATACGTAAATGCAACAAGTTGCAACATTGCAAAAATATCCTTTCAATTGGATGTGAATCTCTTAGATATTAATTAAATAATGCAAAGTCTTTCTGAAGATGAGTTTCTCTTGATTTGTTATTGCATTATCAAGCTTTCGTGTATTTCCACCCTTCTACAGGAGAACAAAATGAACTAAATATATTAAGAAAAAGGCATCTCCTTATCGTGCAACTGAAAGTTGCTGATGGCGGAATAAATATCAACGATTAATCAAGAATGGGTATTTGGCCAATTCTGGAATAATTAGAAATCAACGAGAATAGTTGATATTTATTCCGATAGATGGCGCAAGCCATCAGCAACTTTCAGTTGCACGATAAGGAGATGCCTTTTTCTTAATATATGCACCTTATCCCAGTACAATATCACATTTGTACTATTTTTTCGAACTAAATATAGTTAATATTTAATGGCGTTTTTCTTTATTGTTCATTGAGTACTCCTGTAGAAGGGCTTGAATGCCCGAAAGCTTGAGATTGCAATAACAAATCAAAAGAAACCCATCTCCAGAAATCTGTTGCATTATTTAATTTAAAAAATAGCCTCTCAGAATGTTGGTATTGTTGTATTGAGGATCTATATTTATCGTTTTATTTTATCTGTAAATCTACATATCGTTTTCTGATATTCCAATTTGTTTTTTGCTCTTTTTTATTAGTTTAGAGGTTTACTTGGAAAAGGGTTTGTATATATAAAGAATTACTTTTGGCTGATTGTGACAAGTAGTAACGGATTATTTAATAAAGGTAGAATTATAGATTTGATTAATTTGAAAGGTTACTCGCCGTTTATTCTGGCATAACAATTTACCATTTTTGAAATTATAAGTGTGTTGTTCGTATTATTGATCATTCTGTTGAAATATTCGATCTTAATGGGAAATTTTTAATTATTTTTGAAGGCGGGATGAATCTCTTGTATTCATTCATCTAAAATATCTAATATCTTATTTTTAAATTTAGGATATTTTAATTGAATAATGAAACAGGTCTCTACAGATGAGTTTATTTTCATTTCATTAACTCATCTCCAGAAACTTTGTTGCATTATTTAATTTATAATCAGGAGATTTATTAATACATGGCAATAACGCGCCATCTATACAATACAAATGTAAATACCTAAACGCGAATGTTTCTTTTCCCCAAATAAATCAAACTTCTACTGCTCTTACTGTGATTTAAAAATATATTGGGAGGGCTTGGCTCATTAGTGGTGAACTCTCCCAGCGGTTTCGCCAATTTAATCTACCAGACCGCTTCTTTAGAGCTCTAATACTATATTGGATCATTCTGCTTTTATATACGACACTGATGGGTGGAATCTTAGAAATGGTATTTAAGCAAACTATTGACATAAGCTTTTAAGACAGTAGAATTACATTTAAATATTTTCATCGAGCAATGCTCTTCCGCAAACAATAAGGACCGCTGGGAGGGTTCACCACTGATGAGCCAAGCCCTTCCAATATATTTTTTCATCGCAGTAAGGGCAGTAGAAGTTTGATTTATTTGTGAAAAGAAATATTCGCGTTTTGGTGTTTTCAGGAAATATATATCAATTGATATATAGGATATTCACAAATGCTTCTATGCAAGCTTCTGAATACTTCATCTCTAATTAAAATGAGAATATCAACACATGCTGTAAAATCATGGCTTGACAATAATATAGGGGGAAAAAGATATTAGAAAAATATCTAAGAAGGTTATATAAAATAGAAATCTTTATTTGTATATATAGGAATATAAATATTTGATCTCTTTCAGAAACGGAGCTTTTAATATAATACTGTATTGGTTTATATTTAAGAACAAGGCAATACAGAACAGAAACAAGTTGAAATATTAAAGCTGCATATAATCTTAATAACCTATCTCTTGATCGGATTACCCTATTTAGAGCGTAAATCTTACTATTAATAATAATATCTATTGAGGAAAATTAATCAGGCCTCCAGGGAAAAGTGTCTTTTCATTTTGATAGGGTTTTTAAATCGTAAGGATGGAGGGATAAAATTCTCCTCTTCACAGAAACGATTGAAACTCAGATGACATGAAAATACACTTTTCCCTGGAGGAATGATTAATTTTACTCTATATTGATTCAAGGGATTATTTTATAAAATAATAACTATATTATATTAACAAATAATAAATTATGTACAATACAATATAATGCGGCTTGTGATTGTAAAACGACATTTGAAAACCATCCCGCATGTGTTTCTTTCCAACGAAAAATCAAAATTTATTTCAAGGAGAAATAATGGTTATTTCCAACCTTTGGGATGAGGTATGAAATGGGTGAATTGTGAAGAGTAATGATAAATTCTTATCCCTGGATACTTTTATTTTTCCGTTTATCATCACTCTTCACAATTCACTCTTTCATACCTCATCCCAAAGGTTAGAAATAATCGTTATTTATCCTTGAAATAAATTTAGATTTTTCGTTGGAAAGAAACGTATGCGGGATGGTATTCAAATGTCGTTTTTATAATAAATTATATTTAAATATAAAGCAGTAGTGATTGTCATTCGTATATAAGATAATAAACTACCAAGTATTATTTTTTTAATTAAACAAATTGCTAGTGTTCATATTGAGATTTAAAATATAATGTAAGGAGCTTGTTCATCCATGATGAACCCTTCCAATAGTTTTTGATAGTGTAATATCAACGACAAAAAAAAAGCCTTCATCAAAGACCCTCTTCTCATACAGAATTCTCGCAGATAACTAAACAGAAGTAAACATAACAGTCATCTACAGAAAGTCAGATTAACATCGACTTTTCTTCAAGTTGGATCTATTATCTGTATTACGCCTATTGTCTGTGTTGTTTCCAGAATTAGTGCAAAGCAAATGCATTGTGTTTGATTTTCATCACTTTTGTCATTAGAACATATGGCGAATTGTTTACATAGCCGATATTTTGATGGAGAATTTCTCTCTCCTTTGGGAACTCTTTGCTTTCGCGGTCACCTATTTTTCTGAGGAAGACAGAGGCAATTTTGTTCACATTTGGTAATCTCGTATGTCTTCAATAAAGGTCAATGGGCATCAAATATCTTTCAAAGTTATTGTTTGAATCCCGATATACATACTAAAAAGTACAACTTCCTTAAGTTTTGTCCATGAGTGTAGATATCTTTTCGTATATTTATTATATTAAGTAGAATGGCCCCAAATAATAATAACTCAATCTGGTAGATTGGGAGGGTTCACCACTGATGAGCCAGGCACTCCCAATATTTCTTCATCGCAATAAGGACACTATAAAGTAGTCTTATTCGGAATAGCGATAAAAAAATTATTTTATTCGGTATAAAAAGTATTTTCAAAAATTAAAATCTCTGGTCACCCTAACAGAACCCCTTCTGAAAATTAAAACATTAGTATAAATAGATAAATTATTTTATTAGGTAAAATTGATGAAGTGTTTTTCAGAATTTTTTTCAATAAAAAAAGACGATATACACTCATAGACAAAACTTAAGGAAGACATAAATTTTAGCATGTATATTAGGATTCAGATAATACCTCTGAAAGAGTCAAGAATCCACCTTTTAGTGTAGCATATATAAGCATAATTGTACAAAACAGTATTAGAGCTCGAAAAAAGCGGTATGATAGATTAAATTGGCGAAACTGCTGGGAGGATTCACCACTGATGAGCCAAGAGCCCTACCAATATTTTTCATCGCAGTAAGGAAGGTAGAAGTTTGTTTTATGTGTAAAAGAAATATTCGTGCCTAAATTATTTTATTTCTTATATTTGCATGTGAATATTGATATTTCAGTTTATAGAATGAATACCTTATAACCAAGAAACCATTATTGCCTTAGTTGTACCTAAATTATGATTTTGAATGGATGGTAAATCGACGAATCAAGGCATTTAAGAACCAATCGATATTTCAGAACTCTTCATAAATTATATTAGCATTGAAACTCTTCAAATTATGAAAATGTGTTTTATTATCATTTTCAGTTTAATTTCGTAAAACATTTAATTCTCAATGAAAAAAATACAGGTGTAAATTCATCAGGTCTTACTTATAAAATTTATTTTCAGCCTAAATTTTTTCTTTTAAAACATTTTCAATACAATATTCAAATATCTAAAATGGCTATTATTTTCCATGAATAAATAAGGCTGATTTCAAAACTATAAACCGCATTGTTATATAATGTATATATATATACATTACGAGGGGGGGGGGGGGGGGGGGGATGATGTTCATGTACCAAGACTCAGTGGTAAATCTATGTATAAGAAAAATTTCCTCGGATTTACCCATAATTGTTTATTTATGAGCTTGATTGTTTCAAGTAAGTTTTCCTGTATATAAATTTTCATAATAATATTAAATATGATTAGTTTTCACTTATTTTTTTTATTTGCAGAATTCACGTATAAGCCTATATCTCTAAAATAAAGACTTTTGTGTACATACAGGCCCTAACACCAGTTTTTTAAGAGAGAGGTACCACTTTTGATACATCAATACCATCCTCCCGCAACTTTATACTGTAATCTGGCCTGAAAATCGGCCCTTGCCACTTCAGCTTGAACATATTTTTGGCATATTCAGAAAATAATATAACTTATTTCGTAGGATATTATGAAATTGAAGCCGACCCTGTACTGATGAGGGCCAAAGCCAGAAACTATTGTATACAGGTTGTCTTTTTGTCTGAATTTTCCAAAACTGACGGTATATTTTTATCACCTCCATTACGTTTTGTACTGGGGTAATGAACCACTTGAATTGTTCTGGAGAAGCACCATCTTTGGTACATGTATGTAATTTAAACCAACAACCCCATACTGTGTATATAACTTATAATAAGATTGTCATGTTGTATATAGAAACACATCTATAAATAATTATGCGCATGATTAATCTGTGTCATTGCATCGCCCTAAGTAATGTAATTTGTACAAAGTGGATAAATAAATAAAATCTGTAATAGATTTAAGAGTTGAGCTAAAGCAGAGATCGAGCATAGTATTGCCAAAACAACAAAGTCTAAAGATGGAAGTCATAAATCAGGTCGATTTACAATTCCCACAAACAAGGCCACCCACACTGTCACATGTGGTGGAATGCAGAGACCCCTCTCACACCTGGACATGCCAAGGTCCCCCTTTTCTCAGAAACGCCCCTGTCACATAAGGTCGCCCGTCTTTAACCTATAAATACATCACTTTTACAGGGACTTGACAGTTCAGTTCAGTTCAGTTTAGTTTAGTTCACCCTTAGTGCAAGCCGCGTCGGTCGTATGTTATGTCGATCTCATCCAACATGTAGTTAGGAAGAACTCGTCTAGCTCCATCTTTTCGCTCCTTAGCTCAACTTTTATCTGTTACGGGACTTTCTTAGTGCAACTGTGTCTTCGTTTTTTGTGTGGATATCCCCAAGCTTTTCTACTCTGCCTCGACCACGACTGCCTGTATTTTGTGAGAACTTTTAAAGGTCTTCCAAGGTGCAGAGAGGTACTGGAAAACTCTACATCCTGACTGTTCCTCTTGGTCAACACAGTACAACAAGAGCTACCAGGACTTCAACATTATTTCAGTAGTCGACATCAAACTCAACAAATCATTACAGTGAGTCGACAAGATCAATCATTTCAGTAGTCGACAGGATCTCTACAAAAGCTACTGGAATTCTCTCTCATTACATGTATATAATCAGTATCTTAAATAGACTTTAAACAAGTCTTAAAAGTGGGAAGTCTGACTACACCTCCTTGCGGTGGTTCTCCCAGTACCCTTGAATATTCAACCAAAAAAACTCTGGTCAGTTACCAAGGTGAATAACCTGGCAAAGGCACCCATTTTTCAGTGAAAAGTATTTTTTTTATCCCTAGTACACGTGGTACAGGCCATGATAATCATCGTGGGTAGAAGTAGGAGACTGCTTTTACTGTAAGTGCAACACATATCTACACATGTGAAAAGCAGTTCGACTTTGCACTTACAAATTTGCCAAAGCCCCGTTTGGTTACTTGCACTTGCTGGTGGGGTTGGACTTTTGCAAGAATCGGGAGACATTGGAGCATTTTTTTAAATATGAAAAAAGTGCCCAATGTGGAAATCGAAATCGGGTCGTAGCGGTCGAAAACCAACGGTTTAGACCATCCTTCCACAGACCCCACAGTGAATAGTAGACACGTCAACAAGTTTTAAATGCCAATTATTTATTCATAAACTCAGTTTTGCCATTCTCGTTTAATATAACCAACCAATAACGAAACAGTATCAAGAGATAGACCAACTAGATGGTAAAGATTAATTGATAGAAGAAGGACTTACACCGCACGACATCTGGGGGCAATTCTTTGGGGTGTTTTCCCTGATGATCATCTCATGTCTTTTCTGGCGTCCTGCACAATCATCATTTGACACATCATTACAATGGTAGATAACGTTGACGACGTACATTCTTGGGCTTCAACATATTGGCCTTCATGTTTATATAATCTTATAGTTTATCTCTCACTTGAAAATGTAGTTCTTTATCTTTCCTTATAGCATTAATGAACTAAATAATCTTTCAGGTCATTTGTCAAAATCATCCAGGAAAAGGTTTTCTCTTCTATAAATCTTTCAATACAAGAAAAATATATATGGATGATACTATGTACGATGAACATGGCGCCTCTGCCAGCGCTGCAGAGTTTGGTGGAGAATCGCCAGTGGGTTTCCAGCGACACTACACATTTCGCGATCTACGAAGAATACGTAGATCTCGTACTTCGCCGCTGAGGAGATGACTAGAGAAGAAAAGCCTATTCTTGAATGATTATTCTCAAAATAATAGAATATAAGGAAATATACATATTATATATGTATTCTAAAAAAAGCTAACATTCTTTTTTTATGCCAAATTCGATGTTGTCTCCTATTGATATATCTGAATTTGTATATTATGTCTATATATGAACAGGAAAATTGAATGTTTTTATTCATTTTGGAATAGATAAGTTAATTTTTTTATTTTTACAAATTGGAAATTATTGACTGCTAGAGAATTGGAGAACTCATTAACAGTAAACACACATTATTCAACACAAATTTTATTTCCAGAAACCACGTTAGTAGATGAGTAGAGGTAGTTCATTCAAGCAAAATGCAGGTTCCATAACATACATTCCGTAAAATAAACAAAACAGAAAATTAATACAAAGCAATAACGCGCCATCTATATAAAACGAATGAAGACATTAAGACACGAATGTTTCTTTTTACAAATAAATCAAACCATATTGTTTGCGGAAGAGCATTGCTCGATGCAAATATTTAAATGAAATTCTACTGTCCTAAAAGCTAATGTCCATAGTTTGTTCAAATACCATTTATAAGATTCCATCCTTCAGTGTAGTATATAAAAACAGAATGATTCAATAGAGTATTAGAGCTCTAAAGAAATGGTCTGGTAGATTAAATTGGTGAAACCGCTGGGAGGATTCACCACTGATGAACCAATCCCTCTCAATATTTTTCATCGCAGTAAGGACAGTAGAAGTTTGATTTATTTGTGAAAAGAAACATTCGCGTCTTTATGTCTTTATTCTTTATAAAACAGAAAATAACCAATTTTTATGTGAAATTATATTGAGAATCAATATAGTATTTCGCAACAAAAATTGTTTTGAAAATATTAATTAAAATTGAAATTTTTTTAATTGGGAATATAATTTTTATAAAATTTTCAAATATACACTTTGTATTCAAATGTACTTTGTTAATAGTGTTGAAATAACTCATTCTGGATTTTTAAAATGTTTTTTTTTAAACCGAATTCAAATAACATGCAAAATTTTATTGTTTCAAAAGGAGTTTAGGTATTTGATAAAATAACCTAGTCATACAGTTTCTGGTTCACGTTGTTATTGTATAATGATTCTTCATTTGTAGGCGAACAGCTGTATTCGCTATTTCCGAGATAAGTTAGCGTAGAATTATCACGGTAAAATTAAAAGAGTGAAATATTTATTTTATTTTTAAAACGACATTTGAAATACCATCCCGCATGTGTTTCTTTTCAACGAAAAATCAAAATTTATTTCAAGGAGAAATAACGATTATTTCTAACCTTTTGGATGAGGTATGAAAGGATGAATTGTGAAGAGTAATGATAAACGGAAAAATAAAAGTGTCCAGGGATGGGAACCCTTTCACCCTTTCATACTTCATCCAAAAGGTTAGAAATAATCGTTATTTCTCCTTTGAAATAAATTTTGATTTTTCGTTGAAAAGAAACACATGCGGGATAATTTCAAATGTCGTTTTACAATCACAAGCCGCATTATATTATATTGTATTTATTTTATTGTTAGATTGAAACCGTTTCTTCTAAATTCTCGAACCTCACAGTCCTTTCACTACTGGTGAACATTACATTCATGAAAAGACCTCCGAAAAAAAAAAAACTTTTCGCCCTCACATTTTCTCATCATTTTATATCTTCTCATTGATAAAATTGTCATTTTTCTATTATATATATTTTATAGTCAATTTGCGAAAAATAGAAAATATATTATTTCAAGATTTTTTTTTGCAACACCACTACAATAAATATTTCAAATTTCGAACGAAGGCATTAAAGGGACTCATACACTCATAGACAAAATTTAAGAAAGTTGTACCTTTTAGCATGTATATCAGGATTCAGACAATAACTCTGAAATATATTTGATACATAGTGACCTTTATTAAAGACACACGAGATAGCGAAGTGTGATCAAAATTGACTCTGTCTGCGACATCGAAAGGATATGTTGTTGTTGTTGATATCCCCTTGTGCAAAGATTTCACAAATTCCATGAGTCCACGCTCTTCGCGCTGTTTAGATAAAGACAGAACTGACAATAGAGGACTTATTTTCCAGGCCTATAACTACCATGGCAAAATTGGAGAGGAGTGGATTTCAGGAATTGGTTTAACCAAGGAGATAAGCACCAGATAAAGAAAGGCGTACAAACTTCGGTTTAGGTAGCCCACAATCCAAAGGTGCTTAGATAACGATAATTGTAACTATATTATGATGCATCAGCGCGCCATCTGTTATCAATATTTGAAACTATTATATCTTATGTCCATAGTTAATCTAAAATACCCATTCCAAGAGTCCAGCTCAAGCTCACTATAAAAGGAAGTTCCGAAAAATGCATTATAACAGCGGTATGGTAGATTAAACTGGCGAAATCGCTGGGAGGGTTCACCACTGATGAGCCAGGCCCTCCCTTTAATTTTTCCATTGCAGTAAGGGCAGAATAAATTGTTTATTTTTCAAAAGAATCATACGCGTCTATAATAGTTTCAAATATTCATAATGGTAACTATATACAGCCAGTATAGATGCATGCCAACAAATACATGCGTAGAACAAGAGGTGTAATCTAGATGCACCAGTAAGGTAGCGTGCAGTTAGGAAGGCAACACGTACCCTCCTCCTCGTCCTCCACGGCCATGGTAGGCTCAGGGGTCGGGCCAGCTGTTAGCCAGGGTTAGTTAGCAGCAGTAGGGTTAGACGCTAGCACTAGGCACATAGCTACGTACTGGGAGCTGGGTCATCGTCTTCTTCCTCCAGCCGCACCTTGGGCTGGAACAGCAGACGGAAATGCTGACGGCAGTAGATACTGCCCTCGTGGCTCTGATACGTGTCGACACTGCACACCACACAACTACATATCAATCTACATTCTAAACTAAATACATTTGTCCCTCCTTTTGAATAGAGAAAGAAATATTGCGTGAGAACGTCCTTGCAGCCTTAGAATAATTTTCAACGATTTGCTAAATGTTTTTGTTCGCTCCTGACGAGAACAAAAGATTTTTGTCGAAATGTCTCTAGAGATAATAAAAATATTTACTGGCCGAAGTATCTTTAATTTGAAGAGATGGTAAAGTTTCACCTAACACATTAACAAAACACACAACACTATTAAAACCATTGTTATACAGATTCATCGCAGGAAGGAAGCAAAGATGGAGCTCTTATACTACAGGCAAAACCCAACAACAGCCTCCAGGTCCGACGCATGTCCAGTGGCCACACCGCGCATACGTCAAGGTTAGCGTATCACTGAAAAGGCGAAAGTAGATTCAGCCGTGTTCTAGTCTTCTCTTTCCTCAACCAAATAAACCACGACATTCGGCGAATCCATTAATCTCCTCTGAACGCTGATTGCGGCCTTACATCTTTACACGAGAACTTAAACCAATCAGTCACATACTTCGTTTTTCAAATAAAAATAACTTTATACTGTACTGAATACGATGGAATTATATTGGGAGGGCCTAATTCATCAATGGTAAACCCTTTCAACAGTTTCTTCTAAAAATGATTCGAGATTACCGCTGGTATAAACACAGTGGTAAGAGCGGCATGGTTGATTAAACTGACGAAGCTGCAGGAATGGTTCTTCACTGATGATCGAGGCCCTCTCAATATTTTAAATCGCAGTAAGGACAGCAGGAAGTCTTTTTATTTGAAAAAAAATCCCTGAAAATGGTTTCAATTTTCATGGTAGAATTTACTATTGAAATTTATAAATCAGGTAGAAAATACCAAAATATCTTCCTGATCATGAAATGGTAGGTTGCTGATACAGTTTCATCAAAGTCTTTTCCCACTATAGCGGTTGTTGAGCCACAGCTTACTGCACAATAATAGGAGCCACATTCCCGAAAGGGAAATGTAGTCGCCTCTTTTTGATTTATCGAGAAAATGTTTTGTGCTAACATTGAATAACTATTCTTTTATATGTGAATAAGCACAAAGCAATAACGCTCCATCTATACATATAAAATGAAAGGATTTAAAAGCACGAATGTTTCTTCTATACATAATATAAACTTCTACTGTCCTTACTGCGATGAAAAAATTATATTCAACACTGATGAGCCAAGCCCTCCCAATATATTTTTTCATCGCAGTAAGGATAGTAGAAGTTTGTATTATGTATAGAAGAAACATTCGTGATTTTAAATCCTTTCATTTTATATGTGAATAAATTCATCTCAAGGACAACAATGAAATATAGAGCCGCAAGTATATAATTACTTTGTCTTCTTAGTTGGGTAATCGGAAAGATTTTCGGCTGTTCAATAGACATATCAAAAGTTCATACAAATCTTCAACATTAGTAGCTGTCTATTGTGTCTAACGCGATATAGAAAAGTGGGCATTCCCACATGTCAGAGTAATAGCTCGAGTCATTAACAGCTCCAATTGTTGACAAAAAACAACAACATAAAATCTCCGTGTTTAGTTATGAACTATGTGTACTTACGTGAGCAATTTCTTGCACTCGGTGCAGCGGAAGCACTGCTTATGGAAGATTGACTTCTCAGCATTGAGTTTTTCCATCTGGTAGACATGTTTGCCGCAGATCTTACAGGGGACGTTGACTTCAGGGCCACAAGACTGCTACAACCACATTATAGGGATGGTCAAACGTCATAACTATTTTTGGGAACTATGGCACAAATTTTTATTTTTCACATAATTACAAATTCCTACAGTTTTTACTGTGATAATGTTGGATCGGTGGTTCAATCAGATGCAGAATAGATTGAATATATAAGTTTTAATATATCACGACATAGCAAGCAGCCAGAACAAGGGAAGAGATAACAAGAAGTGAAGGGAAAGGTACAGCGCCTCTAGTGGTAGTGGTTGGAAGCTCCTGAATGCCACGTCGTCCTGTGACGTAGGCGCGCTGTATTTGAAGGAAGCACGCAGTTTAGCAGATAAAAAAATGTTGGAAGAGCTCTGTTCATCAATGGTGAACCCTTCTATAGTTTTTGTGCAAATTTAATCTACCCTACCTTTCTAATATTGTATAGTGCCATTATTTCCCTCTCTCTCTCTTTTTATTCGTCGCTTCTCGGATTTTTGACTAAGATCAAGGTGTAGTTTATTCAATTTTGTACTTAACCTTATATAACTGTATGTTAGGATAAATTAGTTACAATCTCAATTTCTCTCTCTGCTTCTATATCCGATACTTTAGATAAATTTGTGATTATATATATGTGACAATATAGTGGTAAATGTGGTGAGGAGAGAAATAATCACACGACGAGTTGGAAGAGGAATCTGGAAGCCATCCGAGAGAGAAAGAGGTAGCGAGAGCGCTGTCCGCTGAACGACTGTTTTCCCTGTGTACACAACCGGGGGGCTAACCAGAATAGTCGCCAGGTGGTGACGGGCGGCCCCCTCAGGAATGTGGCCAAAAAATGGTCGTAAGTTAGTTGTCTAAAGTGTCTCGCTTTAGCTGCCCATCTCTTAGGGATATAACAATGAATGACAACAAACTATAAATTTAATATCAAACCACCCCACAAGAGTTATTTTAATCAGTATAAAATCTATATATACAGTTAAACCTGTCTATAGCGCCCCCTCTTGGGACTCCCCAAAATAGGGTGTTATAGAGAGGGGATGCTATATATATATATATGGTATTCAACCAGTGTTATTATTATATTATCCTTTTCTTTTCCTCGGATTCACCCAAACTAATCTGTTTATAGACTTAACTATCTTAATTAAGTGTCCTATATATAAATTTCATTGTTTCCTTTAAATGTGATTGACCTTTTAAAACTTTTTTATTCTTTTCATTTTGCAGACTCCGTGTATAAATCTATGTAAAGGACTAAGTCTTAATAAAGGCTTTGGTTCATGTTTTGTATTTGTGTTTTGTTATGATATTTAAAGGAACTATGAAAATATACTTTAAGGAAAGTATAAATATGATAATTTGTATCGATAAATTGATACATATAGTAATATTATATCTATTATTTTACAAATGAAATAAAAAAAATTAATCCATAATTTAAAAAAATAAAGTTAAAGGGAAAGTGGATGATAAATATAAGATGGTATAAAAAGGCTTTTTTAAAATTATTTTTAAACAATTAGGGATATAACAATGAATGACAACAAACTATAAATTTAATATCAAACCACCCCACAAGAGTTATTTTAATCAGTATAAAATCTATATATACAGTTAAACCTGTCTATAGCGCCCCCTCTTGGGACTCCCCAAAATAGGGTGTTATAGAGAGGGGATGCTATAGACAGGTCACTTTTCATGTAAATCGCATCGTACTACGCATTTAAGCGCTATAGAGAGAGAGAGAGATTGAGATTGAAACTGATTTATTATAACGTCCATATAAGATTATATAAGGTTAAATACATAAAATGAATAAATAAGATATAAATAAATAAGAGAGAGAGAGAGAGAAGCGCTATTTAGAAGGAGGCGCTATAGACAGGTTTAACTATATATATATATATATATATATATATATAGTGTAGAAACTATATAACAAAATTATAACAGTGATTCTAATTTTAAAACTTAAGGAGCAAACTGATAATAATGATAACTTATATCAATTAGATTTGATTAGATTAGCAAGCTAAATCTAAATTAATTATAATAATAAATAGTTATTTAATTTTATAGTCCAGTTTTGTATTAAGATTATCTTCACTATTATGATCATTTAAATTCAAATTATAAAATTTGTAAAATGTTATTAATTTGTAGATAGAGAGAGAAAAAAAAATCCTTTACTTCTAATACATCCTCAAGTTAATTATATATTTATAATTAATAACAATAAAAATTAACAACGTAACGTCTATTACATCGGCTTTTACACGTCATTTAGACATACTCTAATCCTATATATAGAATAATCGAAGAGAGAATATATATAATAGTTAGAAAAAAGAGAGAAAGACAGAACCATGCACTTTTAATCAAACTAATAATAAGGAAAAAAAAAGTTTTGTAAAGAAGGTAGATAAGATTGTTAGTATATATATATATATTTTTATAATTTTATATTTTATCCTTTTTTTTTTTTTTAAAGATTTTTAAAGGTTTTTTTTATTTTATAATATGATTATAAATAGTTGTATTTAGTAATATATCTATAGTATGAATTAACATTTGTTATAAGTTTGGATATTATGTTTTGAAACCCTAATGGTAGACCAGACATACACAAAAAACTTTAAATTGAAATAAATTGGAAAAAGAGATCTGCTGGACCGGGGATCTTCAGATAAAAGCCCAACGACATTAAAAATCTTTAAAAAAAAAAAAGGATAAAATATAAAATTATAAAAATATATATATATATACTAACAATCTTATCTACCTTCTTTACAAAACTTTTTTTTTTCCTTATTATTAGTTTGATTAAAAGTGCATGGTTCTGTCTTTCTCTCTTTTTTCTAACTATTATATATATTCTCTCTTCGATTATTCTATATATAGGATTAGAGTATGTCTAAATGACGTGTAAAAGCCGATGTAATAGACGTTACGTTGTTAATTTTTATTGTTATTAATTATAAATATATAATTAACTTGAGGATGTATTAGAAGTAAAGGATTTTTTTTTCTCTCTCTATCTACAAATTAATAACATTTTACAAATTTTATAATTTGAATTTAAATGATCATAATAGTGAAGATAATCTTAATACAAAACTGGACTATAAAATTAAATAACTATTTATTATTATTATATATATATATATATATATATATATATATACTATGCTTGTAGCATTAGTCCAATCACCTCTTAAAGTAAAGACATGCCCGAAAAAAAAGTGTTTTATCAAGTTTAAATAAATAAAACTCTATCTTAAGTATTTATTTTTTTTTATCGTTATATATAGCTTTGGGAATTTAACGTCTGAATATTAAAAGATATATTAGCGTTTATATATTATTATCATGACACAGTAACAATTCAATAAATAAATATTATTCCATTCTCTGTTATAACTCGACAAAGGGAGAGAGAGCTGAAAGGTCGAATCTTCAATCGAAGTTTTCCAATCTAAATGTTAAAACTTCATCCTTCTAAAATCTTCCGTGAAGATTGAAGATCCTGGGATCATCTTTCTTAAGATTGCATCTGACCACCTCGAGTTTGGTATTGATCTTTTATGGAACATCAATTTTATGCTGGCACGGCTTATTGGATTCCCATTTCCAGGCTTCCTTCCTGGCCTGACAAACTACCTTAAGGCTGGAATGAGAATTAAAATACCATTTGTATATAGTTAGTTAGTTTTAAGACAACGATGATCTCCCTATTTACTATTGAAGAAGTAAACACAAGTCAAGGAGAATAGCTTATTTTATAAGAGAACAATCGTATAAGCTTTTGGGCAAGAAGCCCTTCTACGGGTATCCATAGAATATAAAAGAAGAAAGACAAGTCAGGAAGAAGCGATTCTTTTATAAGAAGACGATTGTATAAGCTTTTAGACAAGAAGCCCTTCTATGGGTATCCGTAGAATAGAGAAGAAGAAAGACAAGTCGGCGAGAAGAGCTTTTATAAGAGGATGATCGTATAAGCTTTTAGACAAGAAGTCCTTCTACGGGTGCCCGTAGAATAGAGAAGAAGAAAGACAAGTCGGCGAGAAGAGCTTTTATAAGAGGATGATCGTATAAGCTTTTAGACAAGAAGTCCTTCTACGGGTGCCCGTAGAATAGAGAAGAAGAAAGACAAGTCGGCGAGAAGAGCTTTTATAAGAGGATGATCGTATAAGCTTTTAGACAAGAAGTCCTTCTACGGGTGCCCGTAGAATAGAGAAGAAGAAAGACAAGTCGGCGAGAAGAGCTTTTATAAGAGGATGATCGTATAAGCTTTTAGACAAGAAGTCCTTCTACGGGTGCCCGTAGAATAGAGAAGAAGAAAGACAAGTCGGCGAGAAGAGCTTTTATAAGAGGATGATCGTATAAGCTTTTAGACAAGAAGCCCTTCTACGGGTATCCGTAGAATAGAGAAGAAGAAAGACAAGTCGGCGAGAAGAGCTTTTATAAGAGGATGATCGTATAAGCTTTTAGACAAGAAGTCCTTCTACGGGTGCCCGTAGAATAGAGAAGAAGAAAGACAAGTCGGCGAGAAGAGCTTTTATAAGAGGATGATCGTATAAGCTTTTGGGCAAGAAGCCCTTTTACGGGTGCCCGTAGAATATAAAATAAGAAAGACAAGTCGGGAAGAAGCGATTCTTTTATAAGAGGACAATCGTATAAGCTTTTGGGGAAGACGCCCTTCTACGGGTACCCGTAGAATATAAAAGAAGAAAGACAAGTCGGCGAGAAGAGCTTTTATAAGAGGATGATCGTATAAGCTTTTGGGCAAGAAGCCTTTCTACGGGTACCCGTAGAATATAAAAGAAGAAAGACAAGTCGGGAAGAAGCGATTATTTTATAAGAAGACGATCGTATAAGCTTTTGGGAAAGAAGCCCTTCTATGGGTATCCGTAAAATAGAGAAGAAGAAAGACAAGTCGGGGGAAAGAGCTTTTTTTATAAGAGGAAGATTGTATAAGCTTTTGGGGAAAACGCCCTTCTAAGATAATCCGTAATCTCTTCAAATAGAACACACCTCCTACTGTCCTCAACTGCGATTGAAAAAAAGTGTTAGCTCAACATTGGTCAACCCTCCCAGCGGTTTGGCCAGTTTAATATACAATACTGCCTTTTAGAGCTCTACTTAGTCAGATATATAGAAGACTAGCGGATGTACCCGGCTTCGCCCGGGTTTTACCCGAGTAAAGGTTTGTCTAACGAACATTTGTTAAAACAATTCTCTATAAACTTATAAAAATTAATAATATATATATTTTGATAATTTGAAACTCATAAATTTGAATCTCTCGATAAAGTGAACATTTTTTCCCGGTCCCTTGAAAAATACTCGATAAGTTGAATAAAATAAATATTAATTGGTTCCCTCGGTAATTGGAAGTTAAAGGAATAGTATCTTGCCTTGGAATTGTATCATTATTCTTGTCTCAAATAAATTGCCGTGTCATCCTGAATTTTGTCTCTCCTAATTTTCTACATTACAAAATCATCGTTTTATCTAGTGAACATTTTTCCCGGTCCCTTGAAAAATACTCGATAAGTTGAATAAAATCAATATTAATTGGTTCCCTCGGTAATTGGAAGTTAAAGGAATAGTATCTTTGTCTTGGAATTGTATCATTTTTCTTGTCTAAAATAAATTGCCGCGATATCCTGAATTTTGTCTTTCCTAATTTTCTACATTACAAAATCATCATTTTATCTATTCTCCCAATATATATGTTGTAGATAAATTATAAAACTAACTTTGACTTTTGCGCAATTAATAGGTAGAAAATCTTACTTTTGATAAATAATCTTTAAGATAATAAACTTAGTGATAAGAAAATTAATAGATAAAAAAACTTGTTATCATCGTCGCAATGGGAGCGCTGCTTTCGAGTTAAATCTACAAATCTGCAAATAACTCTAAGGATATTCAGGATATTCAAGAAATTATTTTTCAAAACCCTTCCCGGGGATATAGCTAATAATATCCCAAAATTTCACGGCGATTGGATGTATGGTTTTTGAATCTATAGAGTACAGACAGACAGACAAACAGACAGACATTCAATTTTATATATATATAGATTCCTCCTAATATAATAGTAGAGCTATAAAAATAATTGAACTGGTTAAACTACTGGGAGGGTTCATTACTGATGAGCGAGGCTCTTCCAATATTTTGTCATCGCAAGTAAAGACAGTAGAATGTGTGTGTTTTTTTAAAGAGAAAAATTCGTGCTTAGAATAGCTTCATATAAGGAATATAATGTTAAAATAATAAGATTGGATAATCAATAAAAGAAATGAATGGTCTAAAAAAATAAGAATAGAATTGTAATCAAATATTTATTGTTTAAACAACGTTAACTATACAAACGAAATCTGAATAAATGTCAGAGTTAGAAGCTATGTATATAACAGAGATTATTTCAAATACTGTATATTGTAGCAAAATTTTATTTTATTTCATATACAGATTTACAATTTTATTCATTATATTTTCTACCCTTTAAGAATTCCCTTCTTTACCTCTCTCTAGTATTTTATAAATAATAATTTTGTTTTACATCAAATAAATTGTAGTTAACATCCTGAAGTTTGTCTTTCCTAATTTTCTACGTAACATTTTGGTGGAGATGCTGAGTAGATTAGAGAAGACAAGCTTAATATTGTCGAGCAGACCTTGAGGCCATGGGTGCTGTAATTACATTTTCCGAGAATTGTTTCATGTTTCCTCCGCCGTGTCAAAGTCAAGAAGACAATATTCCTATAGACGATACGACGACAACGCCGCTCTTCACGCCGCAAGAAAAAGGACGTAAAGCTACTAAGGACAAACTTCAAAGACTTCGAAGAAATTCTTGACAGAAGCAGGTCATCTCCATGTCAGTATCAACAAGATTTGCAAGCTGTAAGTCACAGCTCCCATAGGGAAAATGCTATGTAGCAGGTTAAATTAAATGACGAATATAATTACTAATATGTTTCTATTTTATTATTCAATTAACAATATTCTGACCAGTGTTAGACGAAATATATCAGAATAAATGTAAGTGAGACTAAAAATAGCAAGGGATTCGTTACAAATATTTATTGCTAAACCAACGTTAGAGTGAATCTGAGTTAAGCCGTGTAGAAAACAGCTGCATTTACGAATACCTTATGTCCAATCAGAATTAGATAGAAGAAATTAGAATAAAAGTGAGTGAAACTGTGTGAAAATATCAAGGTTTCTTCACAAATATTTATTAGTAAACCAGAAAAAAAAAACATAAGAAAAAATCTTATTTAAAAACAGTGTAGATAAAAGTTGCATTTCCAAACACCTATTGTCCAACCAGCATTTTTCAGAAAAAAAAAGAAAACATGTAAGTGAAATTGTATAAAAAGAGCAAGGTTCTTCGCAAATATGTATTGCCAAACCAAAAAAAAAAAAACATTAGAACTAATCTTATTTAAAAACAGTGTAGATAAAAGTTGCATTTCCAAACACCTATTGTCTAGCATTATTTAGATAGAATAAATAGAAGAAACCACTATGTAAATAGCATCGTGTAAATAACAAACTAGAAATACCAAAATCCATCCTATTATCTACAAAGCTCCATCAGGGAAGAAGAAGGTGTAGGAAATGTGAGTGGCTCTATTTATTCCAGTCAGACTGGGTCATGTATTTGGGAGATCTGGCAAGCTTCCATCTGGGCTAACTCATTACCTGGTTGAACTTCTGCACCACCTTGGCAGGATCCACCGTGGGCTTGACTTCTTCCACGGACTCCTTAGTGCCATTCATGTCAGGGGCGGACTCCTGCTGGAACGTGGACTTCTGGGACATAAGCATTGTCTTTTGTCTCACATCGCCATTTCACTTATTCAAACACAAATTGTTCACACAAGTTATAGATGAGAATTTTACAAAGTCAGTATATTAGTAGAGGGTTATTCCAAAAGTCCATGTTTTTCTTGAAAGGTTATTTCTCTTATTACTACGTAGCGAATACATAATAATACATAATACAAAGACATTATACATAACGGTGAATAATATTGGTATTTCTATTTTTTTGCAAGTGTTTACGAACTTTTGGGACAACTTTGTAACATGTCAAGATTCTCTATCTACAAGAAAGACATTTATTTTGATTACTTTAAAATCTTATTGGTGTACAGCATACATAGCTCAATTCATTTAGTTTGTTATTCTTGTAAAATAATTTTATGATTTATTTTACTTCAAATAGCTGTTTCTATTTACGACCATTGCTATAAAATCATTCAAATTAACGTTTCTTCTTCATTAATAGCCCAACGACATTTCGTATCTTCGTTTTTCAACTACCGAGAAGGACCTGTTGAAGATTTCAATTTAGAAAGCTTGCTAGGGTATTAAAGACCAGAAAATGTATTGCGATAGTTAATAAAAAAGATCCCCTGATCGTGCAACTGAAAGTTGATCTATCTGAATAAATATCAAATAATCGTTGAATTTTAATTACCTTCAAAAATAATGGCCAAATAACCTTTCTTAATTAATCAAGAAAAACCAATCACGAATGTGTTTCAGGCTGTTGGCACTCATCAGCTTGGCGCAGGTTGTACATCAACAACTAAAAAAGGTGATCCTTGAGGCATTCTGAAAAATGAAGAATTAAGCATTGAAGTTCATATGTGCGTGAAAATGCCAAACTAAATGGTTATCTTTTCGACAAATGTCACAAGCCATCAGCAACTTTCAGTTGAGCGATCAGAAGATGCCTTTTTCTTAATATAACAACCTGATCCCAATACAATTTCACTGGGGTACTAGTTTTCCAAAATGTGATTATTTTGATATCTCTTTTATAAACATATCAATGTGATTATAAATTCATATATTTGTTGTGATTCTCATCTTTCTTTAACTAAACAAATAGACAAACCAACATTCTTACAGTCATATGTGGCGACACACATTTTGGAATGTCATTTTAAATTAGAAAATTATAATGGTGGTGATGGTGTCTTATCCACTCCATGGAAAGGGGGTGCCATTGCCCCGTTAGTCAGCCACATTTCAGAGTTCCCTGTTCACGGTTACCGTAGCGGCTCGGGAAGAAAATCATAGTTTTTATCTTTTTTAAAATCTAACTTTGACTAAAACTAGATTTTATTATATCTGTATGATGTTTTATAAATATGCAAAATATTGATGGTATCCATATTTGTTTCCTATATTCGTGTTTTTTTTTTTTTCGTGGGTGAAGAAAAGTCAGAGCTATTTATTGGCGAATCGTGTTTGTGGTCATTTACCATAATACCACATATATATATATATATAGAACTATGCAAATTCGTGACTATTTGTGGATTTTAAGGATGTTTGATAGTACGCTTAAAGAATACCCTTAGTTTTGAAAGTTTTTTAATTTTTTATTTTAAGGGTTTATCTTTTTCACTCTTCTATTTACAATAAATCATCTACTACAAATTTATAAACTATTTATAAACTCGAATATTCTTATTACCTTTTTAATATACTATGTTTAAAATATAATAATAAAGCATACACACAATATATTATGTATCAAATGAGGGACACCTCTTCTTTAAATATGCATTAAAACAATGCACATACATTTTGTTAATCATTCCAGTATCTACTTCTCAATAGCTTTTATCATTTTATCATTACTGTTTCTTTAAATGTAGTTGGTTGTTTCTGGATAGAAGAATCAGGCTCATTTGTAATAGTATAGTATTCGATTATTTATTTAAATAATTTTTATTACTTTTGAATAAACAAACTTACAGCAAAAATTATAGAATTTTTATAATCATTCCAGTACTAAACATAAAGATGGTGATTTGAAATAATGAGCCATAACGCAAGTTCAGCCAATTCAGGCAAAAGCTTTCCAGTTTCTATATTAGGTTAAATAAATAACATCATTAAAATATATTAGATGTTAATATATTAAAATCAAAAAAGGTATATTCTGACCATGAGCCCATGAGATTTTTAGATGGCAGAGCGCCATCATAATAACAAACCCTAACCTTTTTTAAAAATATTATTTTATTATTTTTTTCACATGTTAATCTATTAGATAATAAAAAGGCATATATTGGATTGAATAAAAGATTTATTTGCCAATATTTCGGCTGGCTGAACGTCAACCTTTATCGAGGCATTACTGTATACACAAACTTAGCGTTAAGCCAGCCGAAATATTGGCAAATAAATCTTTTATTCAATCCAATATATATGACTTTTTAATATCTAATGATTTAAGTATGGATTGTTCTCTATTTTCATAATGTTAATCTATGTTTTGTAAAATTTCTGGTACTCTTAATCACTAATGCTTTTCAGTAGAAATTTAGAACAATTAGATCTTATTTTCATAGCAATTCCTATATCTATATCCTATATCTCAGTCTCTATAATAAAACCAGAGAGTATGTTCTTTTAAAGATTACTGTGTATGTGTTAAGGTTGGAAAATACCCCAAATGAAAGAAAATTATAGTTTAATACTCATTAATTAAGCTCTATAGTAGTTTTTATGGATGATATATATATATTTTTGTAAATACCGAATTACTTAACAATCTAGTACAAACATAAAATATGTATTAAATCAATTGAATCATAAGATCTTAAACAACTATATTTTGCTATACATAACTCAGATTCTTATCAAAACCAAGTTCATCATTAATTTACTTCGATCCATTATAAGAGAAGACTAGGTTGAATCTGTTTAGAACCTCACTATCGCACTCGAGGATTACTACCAAAGTAGTAGTGGTAAATATCCCAAGTACAAGTGGTATATGGCATGATAGTCATGGTAGCTAGTTAGCCACTGCTTTTACTCTAAATGCATCACATGTCTATACATATAGAAAGCAGTTTGACCTTTGCCCTAGCAAGTTTTCCAGAAACCTGTTTGGTTACTTGTACTGGTGATTTGTACTTCTACGATAATTAGCACAGAGGCTGATCATGGAAGAGGCGCCATGTACATACTCATTGTACATAGTTGTATATAAAAGCATAGGGCGCCTCTTCCCCGTCAAAATAAACGTCAAAACTAAACACCATCTATTCTTCCTCCGGCAAAATTTCCATCTATAGCTGTATATATCATTTTTTTTAAGTGCAGACTCCTTAGTTTTGCATGTATTAACAAGATTTTAATAAAATTATATTATTTTTTATATGAGAATCGGGGGCCATTGAGGCAATTTTTTTTATTCAGAAAAAAAGTACCCAATACGGGATTCGATCCCTAGTCATGGCTGTCGAATATTGACAGTTGATACCTATCCACTACCGACCCTGACTACCAAAGTATGTCATGCTTGCTTATATATGGGCTGCCTCACCTTTACCCTAACTCCGCCTTTGCTGGTCACAAGCCCGGATGAAAAAGGAGGAGGGGGAGCAGTAATAAGCTCGATAAAAAAAAACCTGGGCTCAGCTGGCCTGGCTAATAGTAGTACCCTGTAAGGGCTCCTAATCCAGGGGTACAGGATGAGCAGCGTTTGTACTCCTTGATAGGAGTCGCTGCACATGGCGTCTGTTCCTCATGTCAGAGGCGGTCATTTCTTTTGGAGCTAAGTCGGCTTGCCACTGAGTAGTGCTCCCAGTCTTAATGACAAAGGCAGACGCATGCTACTTCACCCAGTCATGATGGTTGTCAAACAGACACCATCATGGGTCACAACTTGATGCCCTAATATGATTGAGTGGAGATAAGAAAGAAGAATAACTTTTACCCTAAACTCAACCGTATGCACTAACAATCAAGACAGGGCTATGATAATCGGAACTAACAATTTTTCCAAAATGCTGTAAGAACTATTTAAACCTCGCCGAAGCTATATATAATTTGTGTGTGTGAACACAAAATAATAATAAGTAGAAATCATTATTTACAAACTCACGTTATTTTTTTTAATCAAGCAATATTGACTCAATTCATACAGTGTGTGTGTGTGATATATTACAGAATACTATCTATTATAACGGCATTGCACTAAACAGCATAGGGAACCTTTTTGTACTGAAATCATGAAAAGCGCAAAGCTATGGTACAAAGCTATGGTTAATCCATGGCATAAAGAGCAGCATTGTGAAACATGAATTATGGATTTATTGAAAATATTTAGATAGCACACGCTGCCTGTGGAAAAGATATACTGTAGGATTCTTTGATAAGTGAAAATCATCAAGCAATATTATTGAGATCCTTGATTATTAGTATAATTGGAAATAAATAGGAAAGAGTACATAGTGACATGTAATAAAAATATTAGTACATGATCCATAGGTGTGAGTGAAGTGTAATAGGCAACATAGAGAGCTTGATCACTGATAGCATTGGAATAAGATAGGAAAACATCCATATGCCATATTATATAAAAAAGACAGGATTCTTAGATGTGAGTGAATTGTAACAGGCAACATAGAGAGCTTTATCACTGATAGCATTGGAATAAGATAGGAAAACATCCATATGCCATATTATATAAAAAAGACAGGATTTTTAGATGTGAGTGAAGTGTAATAGGCAACATAGAGAGCCTTGATCACTGAAAGCATTGAAATCAGATAGTAAATAGTCCATAGTGCCGTATTATAAAGGAAAGACAGGATTATTAGATGTGAGTGAATTGTAATAGGTAAAACATAGAGAGGCATGATCACTGATAACATTGAGAACAAACAGGAACGCCTACATGGTGTCATATGACAAAGAAAATACAGGATTCTTAGATGTGAGTTAAGTGTAATAGATGCAGCATAAAGCGTCTTGATCACTGATAGCATTGAGAAGAAACAGGAAAGCGTACATGGTGCCATATGGCAGTGAAAAGTACAGGATTCTTAGATGTGAGTGAAGTGTAATAGGCAATTGATAACTGATAGCATTGAAATCGGATAGGAAAGCGCCCATAGTGCCATATGACAAAGAAAATACAGGATTCTTAGATGTAAGTGAAATGTGATAGGTAATTGATCACTGATATCATTGAGAACAAACAGAAAAGCGTACACGGTGCCATATGATAGTGAAAAGTACAGAATTCTCAGATGTGAGTTAAGTGTAATAGAGGCAGCGTCTTGATTCTGATTGCATTGAGAAGAAACATGAAAGCGTATATGGTGCCATATGATAGTGAAAAGTACAGGATTCTTAGATGTGAGTGAAGTGTTATAGGCAACTGATATCATTAAAATCAGATAAGAAAGCGCCCATAGTGCCATATGACAAAGAAAATACAGGATTCTTAGATGTGAGTTAGGTGTAATAGAAGCAGCTAAAAAGGGTTTTGATCACTGATAATATTGAGAACAAACAGGAAAGCGTACATGGTGCCATATAATAGAGAAAAGTATAGGATTCTTAGATGTGAGTGAAGTGTAATAGGTAATTGATCACTGATAGCATTGAAAACAAACAAGAAAGCGTACATATTGCCATATGATAGTGAAAAGTACAGGATTCTTAGATGTGAGTGAAGTGTAATAAACAACATAAAGCTTGATCACTGATAGCATTGAAATCAGTAGGAAAGCGTCCATAGTGCCATATAACAAAGAAAATACAGGATTCTTAGATGTGATTGGAAAGAAGGCCACATGTGTTTAAGATTCAATACTCACGAGTTGAGCCACAGAAAGCCTAGGAGACGGGAAGTCTGCAGGTAGAGACGGAGCCCGATCCGTGTGACGGAAATTGAGAAAGGTATTGCGCTACACATGCAACATAGCATGCACACATGCACAGATTGCAACATGCTGTGTCATCAGGATAATCCTTGTTGTATGCACATAGCAAGGGTCAGTAATCAGGTTAGAAACACATATAACTTAGGATTGTTATAACCACAAGCACTTTATGATCCATACACACCTCTCTCTATATATAATATTATATGAAATATATGGAACAATTCATATTATAGTGGAATAATAAATTTATATCAATATACACATACTTAATAGAATCTATCCAAAAATATATCAGGAACTTTATATATAGCATTTTTTGCACATAAACTATTTAATAGAAAGACCATCTATTTAATAGAAAATTGTCAATAAACATAGAACAAAGGTTGGTTTATATTTATAATCAATACTATTGGACAACATAAAGAAGTACAAATCTTAATGTCTGGAGCATTCTGAGCATGGCCTAAAGACAAACTCAAAAATCTTAGCTTTCTGTTTACTCTTGTTGCATTAATCTTTCGAATTATTGCCAATATGCCATCTGTTCTTGAGTTATTTATCTCCTGTCGTTTTGGTGACTCATTCCTTGAGGAAGAATGACAATGCATTGTCGTAAGATCAAGAAGTAAATAAATCAAGAACACGGTTTATATACAGCAAATGAAAACATTAAGACTAGAATGTTCAATCCCATATAAATCAAACTTTTCTATTGTCCTTACTTCAATGAAAATGTATATAGCTATATTCTTTATTTAAATCTAGGTTATATTTCAAAAGCCTGAACATCAATAAATTATATTAATACTACAATAATATGATTTCTGGAGATGCTTTTTTGCCTTTACTGCTATTGTAATTTGAACATCAAAACCTCTATTACTTTTATATCGGCTTAATTTAAATTTCTAATATTTAAGATGAATTCCAGAAGTTATATCACATCTCATTTTATTCTTAATTATTTTGGATAGACGTAAAGATAGAGGCTGCCCCTGGCCTGTATTTATAGTTATTAAAATTAAAGATACTTCGGCCAGTTAATCTTTTTATTACCTCGACGTTTCGACAAAAATCGAAAACAAAATATTTTTGTCGAAACGTCGAGGTAATAAAAAGATTAACTGGTCGAGGTATATTTAATTTTAAGAACTATATTGAATAGATTATAATTTAGAAGTTAATAATATATATCTAGTCTTTCAAATTAAAGATACTTCGGCCAGTAAATTTTTTTATTGTCTCGACGTTTCGACAAAAATATTTCATTCGTGAGGAGCGAACAAAAATCTTTAACACAAATTTTTAACGCTTTGCCAAATATTTTGATTTTTGTTCGCTCCTGACGAGAACAAAAGATTTTTGTCGAAACGTCAAGACAATAAAAAGATTTACTGGCTGAAGTATCTTTAATTTGAAAAACTATGAATTCCGGCCAGGCAGCCTCTATCTTTAAGATAGTTCTAGACATATGAAAATATGGCCATTCCAACATTAGATTCTGGGGTTTTAAATCATCTTAAATTTCTGTTTGATGATTGTCTCATGCTCAACATACTCCAGAATTGTCTTAAATGTCCTTATATGGCAATGACGGATGTATAGCTCACCAAGGACTTAACGGAGATTCCGGTGTCTACTTGCTCTGTAGATTCTGAGCGGAACACGGCTGGAGCCTTGCTGAACGCAGACTTCTGACCGCACCACATGCAAGTGCAGGTTATCCCATTAGAAAGCCATTCACTTTGTTATATCATTGTGTATGTGTGCAAGATATATAAACAATCACCATCTTATTGTAGCGAAGAAATTATTTATATATATTATATTATTCAATGAATATATTTAACAGATTATTACTTTATAATACAATATAATGCGGTTATGATTGCAGAACGACATTTGAAAATTATCCCGCATGTGGTTCTTAGAACGAAAAATCGAATTCGAGAAATAACGATTATTTCTAATCTTAGGGATCAAGTATGAAAGGAAGAATTGTGAAGAGTAATGATAAACGAAAATATAAAGTGTCCAGGGATGGGAATGATTTTATCATTACTCTTCACAATTCATCCTTTCATACTTCCTCCCTAATGTTAGAAATAATCGTTATTTCTCCTTAAAATAAATTTCGATTTTTCCTTCAAAAGAAACACATGCGGGATAATTTTTCAAATGTCTTTCTACAGATTATTGTTCTGTATTTGTAGAATCATTAAATATGTTGCATAACTTACTTGTTCAATATTATCTAGCTGTATACAGTATCTTTAGATTGGTTGATAATTGTCGACTAATCGTACTGACGTCATCAATAAATACTCTCATATCTTAAGATATACAAAGACCTGATTTCTACGCTACAATATAAATATAAAAGAAATAAAAATGCAGTTGAAAATCGATTGAAAAAAGCGAAGGATCTATACACGCGCACTATATAAAATACGTTGTGTTGAAGAGGTCATCAAATTTATTAAAATACGTTAGAGCTACTTGTACTGACTTAAATGAAAGCCTTTCTACGTTGCCTTTTTTAAAAATAATTTTCTATAGTTCATTATGAGATTAAAAAAACATTGGAAAGGTCAGGGATTGATCTAATATAAGCCTGAAGCCAAAATACCGAAAACGATAATCTCTATAAGAAAGAATCCATACTGGCTGAAATCCTTACAGAGTCGATATCTCCAACACACAAATAATTCACTGCAAGGAGAAAGGGTTTAAACATCATAGATTTTTTCACATTGACTATCTGGCTAATTCGAAAATCCGTTTCGAAAGTGACTTCAAACACTTTACATAAAATATTTTTTTACATATTCGTTCACATTCAAATGGCTTATTTACAGTTTACATGTACAATATATAAATCTATATTTATATAAAAAATAGACACTTCGGCCAGTTGGAGTTTTTTATTTTCTCAACATTTCGACAAAAATCCTTTGTCTGCGTCAGGAGAAGTAAATAAAAATAAAGCATTTGGCAAGGCGTTAAAAATTGTTCTGAGGTTTCCAAGGGCGTTCTCGCGCTTTAGATGTTGTACTAAATTCGAAAAATCACGTGAGAACGCCCTTGCAAACCTCAGAACAATTTTTAACGCCTTGCCAAATGCTTTATTTTTATTTACTTCTCCTGACGAAGACAAAAGATTTTTGTCGAAACGTTGAGAAAATAAAAAACTCCAACTGGCCGAAGTGTCTATTTTTTATATAAATATGAATGCCGGCCAGGCAGCCTCTATCTTTACGATAAATCTATATTTATTATGTACATCTCTCTCTATATACATAAGAGAGCTTTTAACTACTTTTTAAATTATAAAACGTGTCTTGTGATGTTTGGTTTCTTCTTATACTCTCCTTTTGATTTTCTTAACAACGTTAGCTGGAAGTTTTATTTCTAGTTCTTCTGTTGAAGGGTATGTTAGCCAGAAAGCTAAAGAAATAAAAAATGATACAAGAAACTCAATGATACACTGTGAGTATACTGTGGAGATATTCCATCATCAATTATCATACAGTCGTTCTCTAACAACAGTCATAATTCCTTTCTATCTCTTTCATCATCTACCATCTAAGGTTTGGTTGCTTCTTAAAACAGCTTTGTTATAAACATCTCACGACTAAGGTATTGTACCATGTATAGTAGAACTTCCTTGTAAAGGACACCTAATTGCAGAGCCTAAGTGTTCTTTAGGGAGAGGTTTCTTCTTACCGGAAAGTTGCTAAATTGTAAAAATTGTAATTTTGCAAATTAAAACTGTTCTTTGTAGAGAGGTGTCCTCTCATGGAGGTTCTACTATAAGTTACAAGAGAAGGAATCGTCAGACATCATCTTGAAGAAAGAATCAAAGTTTACGGCGACACGTTTCTTTTATTCGTGCTGTATAATCGGCAAGCCTCCGAACTTTGACGTCCTTCAACAGGCTACAAACCAAGAAACTAGAATATAATATATATATATGCACGTAAATATTTACATAATTAGAAATTTTCTTAAAGTTCAATATACAATAGTATATTGAAAGCGGCATTGGGGAGATATCTTACAAAATCCGAACAGAAACATACCTATCTGTATAAACCATGTGATATAAATAGAGAACCAAACATACTCATCTACTATGTAAAAAGGGAACATAAACATCTACAGGAAATGTGTGACCTAAAATATGTGAAATGTTGTAACATGTAGAAAGCGCGGGGTATAAGAGCGGCCATTTCAGTGAACCTGGAATAGAAACAAACACAATTCTAAAAATACTCCTCCACATACGCCAGAAGTTCTCCTACAAGATTTCTTCTACCACTTATATAAATTTGGGAATCTTAAATTGCGTTTTTCATCTAAATAGTTAATTGATAGACATATATATTTTAATTTTGACTTAAAAAAACCTTAATGGTGATTATTTATTAATGAATTTGAAAAATAACATTTTAATATTTTATAAAAGAGATAGAATAGGGGCATTTTTACTTTTACATTAAAAATAAGAAGAAGTCGGTGGACGAGTGGGTAACACCCTCGATTCCCGACAGTCATGAACCGGGATTGAATCCCGCGTTAACATTTTGTTTAATATGTGAATAACCTTCACATATTATTAATTGTTGAAAATAACATAAACTAGGTTGCTCTTGTTGAGCGGTACCTAATAAAGTGATTTTGGAATTACATTAAACTGAGAGTCGGTGGTCGAGTGGTTAAAACCCTCGATACCAGACAGCCCTGAACCTAGATCGAATCCCGCATTGTACACTTTTTTTAAGAACCTGTTCATGTTTCTCATTGCAGATAACATAAGCTAGGTGCTTTCCTTTTTGAGCAGTACCTAATCAATTTATTTTGTAACACGAGGTTTTACATTAAACTTTACTCTAATTGATTTCTAATCTAAATGAAATGAAAACAGTATATAATTTAGAATGTAATATTGTGACACTGAAATACCTACACCATCGTATTATAGATCTCAACTATACATTTCATTTTGAACTCTTTCAAAGCATGATTTTGCATATTTACGCACCGTTATCCATAAAAATGCTATTGACTCTCTATGATTGGTTATTGGCTTACAGCCTATATCAATATGACGAGTGCCAACAGCCCAAAATGCGTACGTAGTTGGATTCTCTTGTTAATTTAAGAAATGATATTGGCCATATTCCTGAGAGTAAAATTATCAACGTACAATTAATAATATTTATTCCAATAGATGCCGCTCTGGTATCAACAAATTTTAATTGCATAATCATTGATGCACTTTCCGTATATTTCACCTTTTTGGTATAGCACCAAACTTTTATAACATAGCTTTGGCCCTGAAATACACCAACCAAATATCTCTTCGGCCTTTCAAACTAATTTAAATGTCTCTTGTAAGACCTCAGGAAATGGTAACTATTCAACCCGATTATATATATATATATATTTTATGAAACAACTTTATGGTCTTTACAGATTTTTTTTTTTTTTAAATATTGCCTGGCTCATTAGCGGTGAACTTTCACACCGGTTCCCCAATTTAATGCATCAACCACTCTAATATTGTATTGGATTATTATTTTACTATATATACGGCACTTCAGGGGAATTCTTTGTTTAGGTGTATAAGAAAACGATTGATCTAACAATTGAGGACAGAGTTGAAATATGAAGAAGGGATTTTATATGAAAAATATAAATACGCGGTTTAATAGTTTTTTTTTAATATCTTCAGGTTTACTAATATTTTAATCCTATTTAGATGTCGTGTCTAAACAGATTAAGAAAAAGCTATTTTTTTTTAAGAAGAAATTTTCATAAATGAAGGAAGCTTGAGATCTTTACTCTACTCAAAATATCTTTCTCTTTCTCGAACGTTACCTATCCATTTGTTTACAGTACTTTGAAGGTGTAAATATTCACCGATGTTTTTTTTTATATTAATATATACATGACAAATTTCCTTAAATAGAAAATTGAAGCTTTGAAAATCTTAGCTTATCACTAATGAACTTTCCCAGAGATTTCGATAATCCACTTCATCGTTACAACAATTGTAACACACACTGTAGTATTCAAGTCTCATCTTGGAATTCCGTAACAATTACACTTCTCAATCTTTTTGTTGTAAATCTTGATTTTGATAGGAATTCGAGATTTATGCTGATTATAAGTCAACTAGTGTATGGTTGTTCATTCTGCTTATATAATCTGCTTTTGAAGTTTGTTCTTGGGGATGGTGAATAACCAAACTGTAGAAAGAGGGTTCTGTTATTGTAAGCAATTTCACATTTACTTAATCTGAAATAAACTCTTCTTCCCTTCTTGTGATTTTTCTTCTATTCACGAATAGGTAGATTACCTTCTTCTCTTAATTCGACATACATTTATGCTACGAGAGCATAATTGCCGCCTAAAAGGCAACAAATACAAAAGTCTGTTTAGACCATACAAGTAAACAATACAAAACTAATTCAGTATTCTGAGGATGGAGAAAGAAAAAAATCGTTGAAGACTTCTGAATTCAAGATACAGAGTGCGCTATATGTATTGTTTACTTACTCTAGATGAAATACATGATAAATTACAGTATAGCTAGAAAGGCTATTAAGAGATCTAGCTTCAATTAAAAGAAAGAACATAAAAATACACCAAGTGTTTCAAGGTGAATCCCTGAATAAAGACTCGCCACAGCTGGTAGTGGAAAACAATGGGGGCGACCCATCTCAAAATACTTCCTACTATACAAATGGTGTTAGCGGTGGGAACACCGCACGTTCTGTTTGACATTTTGCGAGATGGTGCGCAACAAGCTATTTTGACCAAAGACTATTTCTGTCAAGGCAAAAAATGGATTAATAAACAGTCGCTTCTTGGCAAGATGATCCAAACTGTCGTAACCTGATGTGACATTTTAGACTTTCAAATAGTCTAAAAAAGTGAGAGGGAGAGATTAATCTGATATGCAAATATTGTGGTTAAAAATACCAAAACTTTCATAAAATACACATAGAATACACATATGGAATTAAACATAAAGAACATTCAATTTATGCTTTCCTCTCTATAACCATTTTCGAAACTCCAAAATAGATTATGCTTTAATTAAGATATTATCAAAATTAATTTCTAAAACTCTAACGAATGTCATTTATTCAAATATGTATTCTATTCTATCTACATATTCTCTTTAGTTCTCAAATTTCTGCTTCTCTAATACCTAATACAGTCGAAATTGGATAATTCAAAGCACAAGGGACAAAAAAAAAATCGAATTATCCAAAAATTCGAATTATAAACGGGAAATCGTGTGTCTTCAATAAATGCCATTATATATCAAATATATTTCAGAGTTATTGTCTGAATCCCGATATACATGCTTAAACATACAACTTCCTTAAGTTGTTTCTATGAATGTATGTGGAAATCAGTTCGACTTTTGCACATAAAAATGTGCCAGCGTTTGGTTAATTTTACTCACTGGTGGAGTTCGACTTTTGAAAGAATCGGGAAGCGTTGACGCAATATCCAATTCGACCCCAGGTTGTGGATGTCAAAAAGCGACAGTTAATACCATTCTGCTATCTTCTTAGAATCGACTTTTTTTTTTTAATTTTCAGAATCGAATCTGTAATGCGATATTATCTTCGTATATGTGATCCTTCATAGCCTAGGAGTTTACGCTCAAGTTCGCTTCGGATGCTAAGTAAAAACATTTTACTATTAATATTATGAGTATTTTTATATATAATATGCTATAGGAATAAGAAATTCGAATAAGTTTGTCATTTTTGTCATATATATGTATCTTTTTATATAAATCATCAAAACTACCCTTCCTTTGTAGACCTTCTTTTACTGATTGAAAATATTAGGTTAAGGGCTTGGCCAAAAAAAATCGTCATAATTTACAATTGTAGCTATTACTGATATTATAGA
The DNA here is from genome assembly GCA_030710605.1 of Cordylochernes scorpioides. NCBI lineage: Eukaryota > Metazoa > Arthropoda > Arachnida > Pseudoscorpiones > Chernetidae > Cordylochernes > Cordylochernes scorpioides. The sequence continues at coordinate 29,618,190 of CP092867.1, forward strand.
TAAATACCGTACAATGATTCTGTGATGGTATAGTATGTTATTAATGCTGATTTATCATCATTATCTGTATATTGCGTTTTTATTTTTTTAATGATTTGATCGTATTATTACCAATATAGATTATAATAAAGAAAATATTGATGTTATATTCGAAACATATAGCTAAATCAATAAGTTAATCCCCTGTTTATAAAATTATAGTGAAAACATCAGTCTTCCGCTAGTAAGTTTCTTTTTTAAAATGTTGAATATGGTTCTCTAACTTTAAAAAAATCTTGATAGGTAGAGATTAAATAAAGAAAAGAAAGAAGGGCTTCTCCTTATCGTGTAACTGAAAGTTGCTTATTGATTGCGCCATTTATCGTAATAAATATCAACTATTTGTTGATTTTTAATTATTCCAGAATTAGCCAAATACTCATTCTTGATTCAAGCCATCAGAAACTTTCAGTTTCACGATAAAGAGATGCCCTTTTTTCTTTTCTTAATTTATGAACCATATCTGAGTACAATATCATATTTATACTATTTTTTCACAGAGATTAAATAGTTTTAAAATAAATTTATATCCCAGTAAGCCTGATGTTTTTACATTATATATAGGGAAATCTATCAGATTCAATAATTTAGATTCTTTCCTTTGTTTCGATGCAAACTAATAGAGTTAATAGTGGTTAGGTGTTACTATGTAAGAAGAGTTGATGTATATATAAATGGTACCAAAGCTACGATGTGCACTTACCAAAGAGGCCAGGTCCACTCCTGTGGATATAACCTCCTTCTGACAAGGCGGGAGATCAATCTCTTCATCATCATCCGGTGAGGAGAGACCGTTCTGTTGGTGAGATCCATGCACGAGCTGTGTGAATTGGGTGAATAGACAGCATGCAGGCAGCAATCCATGCAATACCATTACATGGGGACTTACCTCAACACCATTGGTGATGCTATTGTAATTCTTAGTTGACGTCTTCTCCAGTTTGATACTGGTGGTGCTCACATGACGGATTTCCTCTGTCTTCTTGAGGACCATCTTGGATTCTTCTGTAGTTCTGTTGTTGATCAGCACCTTTCTCTGCGCCACAATTTCTTCAATAAGCATATTTCACAAGTATAGTTGTTTCCTATCTCTTCTTCATCTACTTAAAATCATTAATATATATAGTCACGACCGTCTTTCCTCAATTCCTCATTCCTCATCGGCCGCTGTCACGGATGCGCGCGCATCATCATTATGATCATTATCATTATCTAATGATAATTATTATTATTATTTATTAATATATATAGTCACGACCGTCTTTCCTCAATTCCTCATTCCTCATCGGCCGGCCGCCTCTGTCACGGTAAAACACGGGCGTTGCCCGGGTCATTCGGCTAGTCTAATTATATCAGAAATCATCCAGGGCTAAGTTTCTTACACAATTTCATTTCTCTAGCTTTCGGGATAACATGCACTTTAACAGGATCACAACTAGTAGTATAACTTCTAACTAACTATAAACGCATAAAATTACATATATATGTGTAGCATATGTATAGCATATATATATGTTATAAATGTTATTATAAAAATTGAATTTAATTTTAAAATTATAATTCCCAGATCAAATTACTCTGTTAAGTCTATCACCAGATGTCGCGGTTTTCCCTATATAAATCTATTGTTGTTGTTTCCCGTTGGCCGGCTCAATCTTTTGTACATATGTAAATAAGTCTTTTGTTTTCTTCATTCTTACGCCTTAAATCGGTCAATACTTTCTCAATTATGTATTATATACTTTATTACCACAATTAAAGCAAATTGTGATTATAACATGTTTTATTATTTTACCACGACTGCAATTTAAATACTCGTGTATACCACTCAAACAATTTCTTCGACATTATCATCAAACATGTTCGGAACATGAACTCCCCAAATGGCAGGGATCTGTCTAGATTCAAGGCGGCTTTAAGCTCCTGATCCGGACGTGCCCTCGGAGAGGGCTACGTCGATTGTAAATATCTCTCTTCATTCCTACCATTATTATTACTTTATAACTAACTCCCTTTGAGTGTAAAGATTGACGAGATGTCAATAAAGTTGTTTAATTGTCAAAATTGTCACTCAAGCAATTTTATAACTCTAATTCCAAAATCAACAGCAGGAAATATTTTTTGTAAAATATTTATATATTTTGAAAATCGTATCTCCTGATTATACATCGTTATCCATCTGATACCAATAAAATTTCACTTTTATACTCTTTTTAAGTAGAAAAATATTGGAAAATGTTTATGTGTGTCCCATTAATTGAATTTTTAACCAAATCCTTGTTTCACATCGGAAAATAAAGTATATATATACAGGGTGATCCAAAAGTCCCGCACAACTTTAAAAATTAATAACTCCGCGAATATTTGCGCTAGAGCAATGCGGTAAACACCATTGTGTTCAGGATGCATTGGGATTTTTTATGGCAAATAATGAAAAATTCGAAATTGATTTTAGTTACAACTTTATTCGCTAGATGGCGCTCTACCAGAATCAGCTATTCAGCGGCCAAATTGTTTGATAAATTGAAAAATATAACTGAACGACACGTATTTTTCCTTTTTGAATACCGGGAAAGAACCCAAATAATATCAAATGATAAATTAATAAAATACCATTTCGCCAAAAGTTAGAAGAAATGGTTAACGATTTTTAAATACAATCTGAGATATGTAAAATAGGTATATGCAAATTAAAACATGTAGCAAATAAATATTAATATTTTAGATGCGGTTTGCTGGAATCCTCTCAGCTATTTATATTTCTAAAATAATAAATTTCTATTTTTTTAAATTCAACTCTCTTTCAGTATAGATTATATTTATTTTAATTTATTTGAAAAATATTTCTCTATCTCTGATGATTTATTTTACTCTGGAATGCCGTTGTTGTTTTTGTCGTGCCCAATAAAGAGCCTCAGATGTCTCCATGCATCTCTATCACAGCAGCAGCAGCATTGTCCACTATCTTGGGTGTGTAAAGCAGCTGCTCTGGGTCTATGTCAATTTTCTACAAGGCTGCGGGCATGAAAATATGTGGGTAGGTGTTAGTTCCACACCAGGACAGTTGTTGCATGTTCTATAGGTTCTTGTGCTATCTGGATGTATTGTCATTCCTTTATAATGTTTTGTTCTAAGTCTTGTTATAGTTTTGTCATTTTTCTCTCGGAGTTTATTTCACATTTTGATCTTTTCTTATTTTTTGTTTATTTATCTTGTATTTTGCAAAAGCATTAGCGTCAAATAATGACATTTGTTTTTTCCTTTGGCAAACTTTCTGGCTTCCTTTGCAAATTCAACTGCCATTTCATAATCCCAACACGGAAACGAATCCATTGTAGAATGCAGTTATTCTCCAATGATATCAGTTGAGTAAGTAACGAATGTATTTTCTGTGTGATTATAGTATTGCCCTTCTGAATTGCTTCTGGATCGGATATGAAGTCGTTGTACGGTATATTATAATTCCTTCTGCTTGATGCAGGGATGGTTGGTTAAGGCATACATCAAGAGCTTTCCAGATAGCTGTCAGTTCACAAGTGAAGTTTGACGAAATCTTTCTTGCTCCTACTTTGATTTTGATGTATGTTCCATCTTGCAGTATTATGTTAATTCCAGCCCCTCCATTACCTATGGTAAGGTCTGATGATTCATCTGTATATGCTGTTAAATAATTTATCTGATCGCATAAACCAATTGTGTCAATTCCTTTCTTTTTAAGAATGTTTTTGTTCTCTTTTTTTTTATTGCAGGGTTCATTCAGGTTAAGATTGATGATTACATTTGATGGCAATGGGGTAGGAAATATTGGTTATTCTCGAATTTGAAATTCATTATGTTTCATATTTATGCTCTTTCTAATATTGTTGTCGTACTGAAGTGTTGAAGATCTTTTGAGCCTTTCTTTTTGTGTCCAGTTTGAATTTCTAAATTTCTAATTGTTGGTATTTGAAACAGAACCAGTGATTAATTTGGCCGCTTTTGCTTGAACACTGTCTAGTCTTCTTTTTAGTGATGAACTTGTGGGAGCCCAGACGGGTGTTGCATATTCCATTATTGGCCTTATTAAGGTGATTTATGTTGTTCTGAGAATTTTGGGTTTTGCTCCCCAATTTGTTCCACATAGCCTTCTCAGAATGTTTAGGTTTCTGGTAGCTCTATTTGAGGTGCTAATTATGTGTTCTGTAAATCGCAATTCCTCATCAAGTATCACACCAAGGTAATTTGGAGAACAAATTTTATCAATTATATGGTTGTTTATGCTTATTTTGGAGTTAAATTCATGCCCTTTTCCCTGTCAGTGAAGGAGACCTATAGGTTTGTGTTTATTGTTTTTTTTTTGTCATTTTGAGTTTCATTGCCCACTTCTCATTGATGTGTTCAGTATTTTTCTGATATTTCTATACTGCTACTTGTGTGCCATATGGCTATATAATCTGCATAACAGGCAACTTTTGTGTCTTCAGTGAGGTGAGGATGGATGTTGTTAAGGTTGTGTCGTAATTAGATGTACAACAACTCAAACTTGACCATGACTCTTTTTTTTAGCTCTTATTCTTTTCGTTTGGACAACAAAAAATGTCCAATTTATATACACATATGTTCTTACATAATGAGACTCTGAAGAATGCAAATAATCTTCATCTATTTACATACACAACACATTTTCCCCCTTAATAATACTCCAGTCGGTCTGGTTTTTTTTTTTTTTTTGCTCTCTGAGGTCTAGGACTGCGGACGGGCACTTGCACAGCGGCAGGCTCCGGTTTAGGAGTGCAAGAGGGCACGTGCACAGCAACAGGCCCTGGTCTAGGAGTGCAAGAGCGTACGTGCACAGAAGCAGTCTCCTCGTTTCCTGATGTAACCTTTGGAACCTCCTCTTCACTTTATTTCTGACTTCCACCTACAGGCTTCTCTCCTGATGTTCGAGGAAGTATCAAATTTCTTGTCTCCACTTATTTCTTTCTCACAGGTCTCAATTGATTGATATGCCTCTTATACACGACGCCCTCGCATCTTATAAGGTAGTGACGGTAGCTCAATAATTTCAAAATGGTACCTTTTTGCCGTTTAGGTCCAGTTGCATAGTTGCGGAAATAAACCTCGCAAACTATAGTAAACTGCTCCTGCCTTCTTACGGCCTCATGAAATACCTCTCGCGGATTTCCCATCTTGGTATTAAATTCGAGAATCTTGATCTTAAACTTCTCTTCATTAGCATTTCCGCGGGGGAATTCCTTTATTACAGTTTGGGGGAATGCTCTATGAGAAAATAGGAATCTTTGTAGATTCGTCTCTAAATCATCCTTCCCATTATTCTTTCTTAAAAGGTTTTTAAACTCTCTTACATATATCTCAGCTAAACCATTTGTACTAGGATTATACGGACTGGTCTTAGTGTTGCCGTATAATATTCATTTTGGTGAATTGCTCGAATTCTCCGGAGACAAACTGTCTTCCGTTATCTGTAACCAAAAATTAGGGCAATCCAAATCTGGAAAAAATGTCTCTAAGATGATTTATAATCGTTTTACTGGTAATATCTTTGATGATAAAAATTTCTATCCACTTTGAGTATGCGTCCACGAGAACCAAAAACATTCTTCCCATGAACGAACCCGCTAAATCAAGATGAAGTCGATGCCACGGTTTTTCGGGCCAAGTCCATTCCGAGATGGTAGCCGGGGGCATGCTTGCCGATTCTTGGCATACTCTACATTCTCTAGTTAACTCCTCGATGTTACTGTCTATGCCTGGCCACCAGAAAATACCGTCATCTTCATTTTAACAATCCCCATGTGTATTTCATGCAAGTCATTTAAAATTAAAGATCTTAATTTTTGGGGAATTACCACTCTTTCACGCCATTGAAGAAAACCAAACTCCAAACTTAATTCCTTATTGATCTTATAATTAGGAGCTGGTGGGTTTTCTCTAGGTACACCCTTGTGAATTTCCACACAGTTGCCTTCTCTAACATTCCTTAATACTATAGACAGTATTTTATCTTTGAGCGTCTCATATGCCACCTCCATAAAAGAGAACGGTACCTCATTCAACCTTCTGAGAAGAAGTACCTGGTCTTCATCAAGAGACTCCCTGACACTCGATTCTAAAGGAAGACGTGACAATGCGTCAACATTGTACTTATCACTAGTTTTTCGAAATTCCACAGTATAATTAAATGCATCTAATTTTAAGGACCATCTTTTAATTCTGGATGAAGCACATATGGGAATTGGTTTATGAGGTGAAAATATATGAATTAAGGGTCAGTTGTCTGTGACCAATTCAAATTTTCGTCCCAGTAAGTATTGTCTGAATTTCTCAACGCCAAAAGTTATGCTCAACGCTTTCTTTTCTAGTTGAGAGAAACGTTTTTCCGCTTCAGTTAATGTTCTAGAAGCAAAAGCTATAGGGCATTCTTCTTTTCTATCATTTCTATGACTCAGAATTACGCCTAGTGTTGGAGCTTGGATCCTCACAGTAATAGTTTGGAATTCCGTGTAGCTCTATAACCTTTTGTTTTAGATGTTGACGATCTTTTGGCAGAGCTTAATTTGGACTGTAAGTTTTCACCTCGACCTGCGGATTGACTACTGAGAGATTCTCCTTATCTAATTGCGATGTAGCCACAAGAGAATCACCACACAGCCTCACGGCGTTTGACTGACACACTGACTTTATTGCATCTTTCACTCATTTTATATACATATATATTTACATAACCAAAAGAAAGAAATAAAAATTTACATCAATGCAGCCTAGGAAGAGATTTACATAACTAGGCGCAAACACCTAGTCTATAGTCCATTAATAATGATTTACATTTTTTAAATAACATTCGATATTCTTTCGTCCAATTCCAGCTACAATTTTTATTCAAAAATTGATAGAATAGCGCTAAAATGTTTGCTATATTCTTTATGAATCTATAATAATAAATTAAGAGTCCTATGAAAGATCTTAATTGCGAAACATTCTTTAGGTTCACGCCTCTCTATCACTGCTTTAATTTTATTTTCTGAGGGATGCAGTCCATATTTATCCATTTTAAGCCCTAAATATTCCACCGATTTCTTTTTAAATTTACATTTATATCTGTTTAACTTTAAACCTTTTCTAGCAATAATCTAAACAATAGATCCAACTTTTGTTCATGATCTTCAAAGTCTTTTCCTGCAACCAAAATATCATCTATGTAGCAGGCCACACCTGGCAAATCAGCAAATAGACCTTCCATAATCCTCTGAAATTTATTTGGTGCTACCGCTACGCCATATGGTAGTCTTTTATAAGAAAACAACCTCTTTGTTGTGTTTATATCAATAACAGCTTTGGCTTCTTCCGCTAACATTACTTGTAAGTAAGCCTGTGATAGGTCTAGAGTCGAAAGTACGGTGCTTGTAGATAATTTTGAAAAGATCTCATCGATGGATGGAAGGGGATACCTATCTAATTCTATTGCTTTATTAGCTGTACATCTAAAATCACCACATATCCTTACACTACCATCCTTTTTTAATACCGGTACTATTGGAGCGGTCCAATATGCATGAACTATAGGTTATAAAATGCAAGAATTCACTAAACGATCAATTTCATTCTCTACTTTGTTTTTTAGAGAGAAAGGTAAATTTCTGGCCTTACAAAACACCTGGATTTTTCATTTACAACTATTAATCGTAAATATTGGTTGGCTTCTTTAACAAAAACATTTTTGACCTATAATCTCTATTGATTTACCACAAAAGGATTTTAATCATAAATTTGTTGGAAATAATTTTTTACCTTGCCAATAAATCTTATAAATATCTTTAGGTATTAACGTAACTGGACTTCCTGTATCTATTGTAAAGCACAAAGAATAATCATCTACTGTTAAATTTATTGCGGCATCAGTTTCGCCCTGTACAGAATATATAGAGTCCTCTTGTACAAATTTACAGCCCAACATTTTTACTAGCTTTGCAGACCCTACTTAAATGACCCAGTTTTTTTACATTTTAAAACAAGTCTTTGTTCTATGAGGGCAAACAGAGGCCACGTGTGAATGTCTTTCACCACATCTATAACACATTATTTCTCCCCTTTGCCTGAAAGGCCTATGCTGCACCATACTATTATTGTACTTTTCCATTCACAGGGGATATTTTGGCCACTAATTTATCTTGTAATTCTCTTGTATTTATCTCCGCCAATTCGAACGAGATCGCCACTGCAAAACTTTATCCAGGGTGACATCGTCGTTTTCTTGTAGTAGCTTCTTTTGCAGGCTTTCCAACTTGATTCCAGTCACAAAACGGTCTCGCATCATGGTTCCCAGCATATCGCCGAAATTACAATTTATTACTAAATGTTTCAATTATCTAAGATATTCCGAAATTGATTCTCCTTCCTGTTGAATTCTCTTAAAAAATCTTCATCACTGTGGTATCACTTTCTTCTTTGGATCCAAATGCAGCTTAATTCTTTGAATGATAGTATCATAGGGTTGATCTTTCATTAGACCAGGAAGAATATGTCGTTTCCCTGCTTCAAAGTTTCAGAATCTGGTAGCGAGGTAAAAATCAGCACTTTAATATCCTCCTTCAGATGCCAAAAAGAGAGCCTCAAATTTTTGTACAAAAAGATCGAAGTGTCCTCCACTGGGCTATAGCATCTAAAAGGTACTATCAACATTGAACTTGTCATGCTGATCTTTTCTACTCCTTTGTTTTCTTGATCCAGATAGTTTAAAAGATGTAGTTGTTATACTTGCATAGACGCCGTTTTCCTCAGTTTTTTTACTGGCTCTGTAGATCGCGCATCCTCGTCGCCACTTTTGTTGTGTCGTAATTAGACGTACAAGAGCTCAAACTTGACCATGGCCAACAACAAATGTCCAATTTATATATACATATATTTTTACATAATGAGGCTTTAAATAATACAAATAATATCCATCTATTTACATAAACACCAGTTAATATATAGCGAGTAGAGTAGAGGACTGAGCACAGATCCCTGAGGTACACCAGCCCATGTTCTTCGGTCCTTGGAAAATGTTCCATTGACCCGAACCTTCATCCTTCTTCCCCTTGAGAAGTCTGCAATCCAGAGTGAGGTTTTTCCTCTTACTCCGATGTTGTGCAGCCTTTCAAATAATTTCTACACTCGATCAAATGCTGAGGTCATATCCAGGAATACGGCCGTTGTCTTCTTTGGCGGTTTTTCCTAGAAATCTATTATTGATTGACAGAAGTAGAACATTTTATCAGTTGTACAGTGTCTGGATCTTTAGGCAGTTCGGTAGAAGTTTATTTTGTTATTTTTAGTGAGCCAAACTATAAGCATAGAGTGGATAATTCATTCTGTTATTTTACAAAGTATGCTGGTAAGAGCAATTGGCCGATAGTTCTTGCATTCCTTGGCATCTTTGTTTGGTCTCAGTATTGGCACTATAATTGATATCTTCCAATTCTTTGGTAGTTTACCAGTTTGCCATGAAATGTTCAGTATTCGTAGGAGTTGATTTTTAGCTTCGTCTCCAAAGTGTTTAATCATTTGACCAAAGATTAGAGCATCTCCAGGTGACATCTTGGATTTAACTTTCCTATTGATGAGTTTAGCTCATTCAGTGTGAAATCTCTCGAGTAAATATCTTGTCGATGGTAATTTCTTGCTTGTTTAACTAACCTGTTTACATTATTTTTTAGAGTCCTGCCTTCATTCAATGGCTGAGTCTGAAAGTGCTAGAAAGATATTCAGCGATTATTTCAGCCATCTGTTTGTTCGTTCTCGCTATTCATATCGGTTAGAGTATTGTAGGATTAGTGTTGGTTTTTTTTGATTGTTTTATAACACTAATTATATTCCAGTGATGGCTTTCCTTTTTTGGATCCATTTTTTCGCAGAATTCTGCCCATTTTTCTTTTTTGAATATCCAAATTTCTTGTTCTATTTTGTGACTAATTTCAATGAGTTCCTTTATGATTATTTCTGTTTTATTTATTTTAAGAAGTTGATTGATATTGTCACTCTCTGCAATCATTGCCTCGATATTGTGGTCCTTCCAGTAAAGTATTCACAGGTCTTTACGTCTACCTCTAGGTATCGATACTTTTGCAGCTTTGGATATGTTCGAAGAGAATTCTTCCAATTTTTTGTCAATCGTTTTGTGATTTAATTCTTCGTTGCACAGTTCTTCAAGCTTTTCTGTGTTTTTTTTTTCCAGTGTTCTTTTATTCTGTTAGAAATTCTCAATTTTGAATTTTATGGTTGTTAAAATTGTGTGTGTGTGTGTGTGTGTGTGGTCTGTGGTCACTGATTGCACTTTTCAGAATTTTACATTGTGTTGTGGGTGCGATGTTGTAATTTATCGCTGTGATGTCTATTGCGGATTCTGTGCCTGTGGACTTGGATAGATAGGTGTTATTTTCGTTATTTAACGGTGTAAGGTCGAGGTCAGTTAGCATGTCCTCAACCTGCTGACCTTTGTTATCCTGGAAAGGTGATCCCCAAGTTGGTCTTTCGGCGTTAAAATCACCAAGTATGATTGCGATATCCGAAGACGCTTCACTTAATGTCTCTATCAGGCCAGTATTGATGCTAGTATTATCATGGTCATAAACATTTATGATTGGAATTGTTTTATCTGTAAGATAGATTTCTATTGCCTGAGCTTCTGTCGGGCTTTCTCTAGGCTTACTCTGATTATAGGCGATTGCCTTAAATTAGATTTCTAGAGTTTTAATCAAAATGGCAAGTCCTCCTCCGAATTATACCGGTCTGTCCTTTCGTAGTGTTGTATAATCTTTGATATTGAATCTCAGATTCTGATTCAATTTTGTCTCCTGAGGACAAGTGATATGTACATTGTTGTCACAGAGAAGACAAGTCAGCTCTTTATTTTCCTCTGGGTACCATTTATATTGAGTTGTAGTAGATTGAATTGTGTCCTCGTAGTAGATTTCTCATCATGAGCTCGAGCTGCAGCTCCTGACGCGGCGGTTACCCCGGACGCGGTAGCATTACTGGATATATCAGTTTTGCTCTTCATTTGAAAATGGGTGCCGTTGCAACGTTAGTCATCTTCGAAACGAACCAGAATTTGGTCAAATATTCCAAGGGTCCAGGGAGGACCGCAAGGAGGTGTGGTCGGACTTCTCCCCTTCCCCCTGGAATGCCGTCACTACAGGATAAAGCACTCTTGGTGAATTCTTTTAATTGTGATTCAGAATCTGCCACTGAAGCTTCACGAGCGTTTCGTTCCTTTAAAGGTATTCGAAGCGGTAAAGGATCCACGAGTTGCTACTCTCTAAAGCGATTGATTAAAAGTTTTGAGGAAACTGGATCTCTGGAAACAAAACCTCGGAGTGGAAGACCATCGACATGCAAGTCAGTGGCTGTTACGGTTTTGCAGAATGCTGAAGCTATTGAAACGTTATCCACGTATGGAGAAGTAAGTGCTAGACAAGTTTCTCGACAAACGGGGATTTCGTATGGAACAGTTTGGAGAGAACACACATTTAGAATTTTTCTATAAAAATATCCTAACAAAATTCAAAGTTTTCACGAGTTGAAAGTCAGCGATTTTGAGAAGCGTCAAGAATTCGCTGCATGGGTTTTCCGGCAAATTGATACTGATGAAAACTGGCTGTCAAATGTTCTAAGAACAGATGATGCTTACTTTTATCTAAAGGGAGAATTTAACATTCAAAACTGCCTCATTTTGGCAACAGAAAACCCTAGGATTTTTACAGAAATACCACTTCATCAGCACAGAGTTACAGTTTTGTGTGGGTTCACTTCTTCTTTTAATTTTGGGCCAATTTTCTTTGAAAAAATCAATGGAAGAACTTTTAGAACCGTTTTTGTAACTGTTTGGTGAACGTTATGTTGAACTTTTGAGAGAAAAGGTTATTCCCATATTGCAGGACAGACAAGCACTAAGCGAAATAACATTCATGCAAGATGGAGGACCTCCTCATATCTCCCGTGGTGCCAAACAATTGCTGAAGGATACGTTCGGTGAAATTCGTTGATAAGTCGCCACTTTATATACCAGTGGCCTCCAATATCACCAGACTTTACGCCTTACAATTTCGGGTATGGGGGTACATTAAGTCGCGTTTTTATCGATGCCGGCCTACCACATTGGCCATGTTGAAGGTTTCTATCAGATGGCACGTTTTATAAATTTCAACTATTTAATTGTGACCATTCTGTCATCTATCGTCTGCAGGCAGTGTTTGAGAATGAAGGGCGCCACATTTAGCAAGGATTGTGACCTAATACAAGAGAGAAGGCAGTTACCTCATGTGTTATATTTTGCAGCTCTTTGTTTTGGGTTATGGGAATAATAAATGCTGTCCTCACATCTTGACTCTTTTTTTTTTTCTGTGAACAGTCATTTTTTTGTTTGTCATTTTCCCACATCTTATATTATGTCGTGCAGGCCAAAGTGTTATAACTTCTCGAATAACACTGGTATACACAATTTTAACCCTTATGTTTAGTCATCGCATTTCGCTCAGAAGAAATAGCATAAGGAATATTCTCTGTATCCCCTCCAACTTTAGAAAATTTGCGCAAAAAATAATACAAAATGATTTTGCTACCACGTTTTTCAACGCAAAAGGTCGATTTAAAAATGATTTTTTTTTTGAGGGAATACATTTTCAAAATTATGTACAGTATAATAAACAATGATAACATTTGACAAACCCATAGGATATTTGGAATAAAGTACGACAAATATATTTTGTCACTCCCCTCTATATTTCATCTTTGGATCATGACAAATATCCAGTTAAATAGTCAAGTGTCGCCAATTAGTCAAGAAACTATACATTCCTTATAGCACGAAATCCTATTAGTAGTGCCATCATACTTTTTGGTACTATATTAATATTTCAAAAATCGTGTATTGATATCAGTAGTTATTTTCAAACATTCAATCTATTTCACAAAACTCCATCTAAAATATAAATATTTTTGTTTTAATTTGCATATACCTATTTTACATATCTCAGATTGTATTTAAAAATCGTTAACCATTTCTTCTAACTTTTGGCGAAATGGTGTTTTATTAATTTATCATTTGATATTATTAGGGTTCTTTCCTGGTATTCAAAAAGGAAAAATACGCGTCGTTTAGTTATATTTTTCAATTTATCAAACAATTTGGCCGCTGAATAGCTGATTCTGGTAGAGCGCCATCTAGCGGATAAAGTTGTAACTAAAATCAATTTCGAATTTTTCATTATTGGCCATAAAAAATCCCATTGCATCCTGAACACAATGGTGTTTACCGCATTGCTCTAGCGCAAATATTCGCGGAGTTATTAATTTTTAAAGTTGTGCGGGACTTTTGGATCACCCTGTATATATGGAAAATTTGCCGGGAGGAAATTAATCCATGGAAGCAATGGTCGCCTCTCCCGTCAAAATAAACGTCAGAATCTGACGCCATCTATTGACCGTCGCCGCAACTAGCGGCATCGGGTCGGTGACAAAGCCACAACACCAACTTTGGCAAACTGATAAGCGTCCACCTAGAGACCCTGGTTTCGGGCTAATGGCCCTCGTCAGTCTAACATATAGTCAGTATAACATATATATATATATATGTTATATAAAAATATTATTTTATTTTTTAAATTATAATTTCATAGATTCAAATACTCTGCTAAATCGACCTCCAGAGGTCACTCTTCCCCTATAAAAACTCGTTGTTGTTTTATCCCAATGGCCGGCTCAAAACTTTTGTACATTATGTAAATAATCTTTTGCTTTCCTTATTCTACTCGCCTTAAGCCAGGCATTACTTTTATCAAATTATGTTCTTTTATATACTCCTTTAGTTGAATTATATTACTGATCAAAATTATTTTTATTATCATACTTTCAAGATTTAACCACGACTGCATTAACATAGTATGATCCTCAAGATATTCCAAAATCAAACAGAAAATTTCATTCATCTTTATTTATAACATATATATATTTATTGTGTTTTTTATAGCAACACCTGACCGTTTTCTATTCTTTTTTTCAAATTAGCAGTGTATTTATACGCAAATTTGGTCTTAAATACCCATTTGTTGATTTCTCAGGCAGCCTCTAGGACTAAACCTTTGGTCGTAGAGGTACAGTCTGCACCACGTTGATAAGGGCCAACAGCCCGAAACGCGAACGTGGTTGATTTTTCTTGATTCAACAAGAAATTGGGTTGGGCAAATATCATGGAACAAGTCTTCTTCTTCTTTCTTATCTCTACTCAATCATATCTGGGTGAAGTAGAATGTGTCTGCCTTTGTCATTAAGACTGGGAGCACTACTCAGTAGCAGGCCGACTTTGCTCCAAAATAAATGGCCGCCTCTGATATGAGAAACAGACGCCATGTGCAGCCGCTCCTAACATGGAGTACAAGCGTTGCTCATCCTGTATCCCTGGATTAGGAGCCCTTACAGGGTACTATCAGCTGGGTCAGCTGAACCCAGGTTTTTTAGTGAGCTTGTTACTGCTCCCCCTCCTCCTTTTTCATCCGGGCTTGGGACTGGCAAAGGCTGAGTGGCAAAAATGGAACAAGTTAAATCAATGTATAGTTCATTTTTGTTCCACTAGATGGCGCTCTGCTATCCAAAATGCCTATGTGCCTGGTCAGGATATGTATTTTTTTGTTTTAATATCAATACCTAAACTTTTTTCTTTTTTTCAAATTATTTTTCACATTTCCATATATGTATATAAAAAGGATGTTAAGATTCTGTAAAATAAAAATTAATCATATTTTATCTTCCTTTGCCTCATTATAAAAATCTGAAATATCAGATCTTTCCTAAATTATAAAAGATTTCTTTTATAAAAACAAATACACATACTTTCAATTTAAGGCATTTTTCTAATATTAAAACAATCAATTGAATATATTTTAAACTTTTATGACATTTTTTCCGGTTCCAAAATCACTTTATTAGGTACCGCTCAACAAGAGTAACCTAGTTTATGATACAGTGGTACCTCGACATACGAGCGCCCCAACATACGAGTTTTTCGAGATACGAGCCGACGAGCAAGTGATTTTTTGCTTTTAGTTACGAGCGAAATTCGAGATACGAGTTCGGTTCGGTAGTGTTGAAGATATTAATCTGTGATTTTAAATGTTTCTTTTTGACCAGTACTTTTGTTTTGTTTATGCTTTTCCTAAAATGTTTCTTTCTTCTTCTTCATTATTATTTGTTCTATATGCAAAGCTTTGTTTTTGAGGCTTGAATAAACAAATTCAAGTTTATTATATTTTTGTGTGCTTTTAAAGTTAAAACACAACAGGTAGTAACACGCAGTCGCGCCATCACGATCAGTTAGCAGCGTGCTTCCGCTGTGATAAGTTGTGTTTTGTGTTCGCGTTTTGTGTTGCGTTTACATTTACAGTTTTAGTACGTTTTTGAGGAGTCAGAGGAGGAGGTTATTTCTACAAGTGAGATAAAGGAGATCTTAGGAATGTGGGAGAGAGTTTCACAGTTCGTGGAAAAAAAAAAACACCCAGAAAAAGTTGCAACAGGTCGTGCATCTGACCTTTTTAATGACACTTGCCTAACTCATTTCCGGAACATTCTGAGAGGGAGGAAGAAACAAACCTCCTTGGACATGTTTTTTTCTAAACGGCCTACAGGTGAAAGCGAGAAAAATGTAGCGAAAAAGGCAAAGACCAGTGAGGATATCTAATTTATTTCTTTACATTCTCTTTTTTGTTTTTGTGCAATAAATATTTGATATTTATAAATACGTTTTTATTATTTAAAACCACGTAACAAAAATAACTGGGGTGACATTTTGGATGTTGGAACGGATTAATGGTAGTTCATTTGTTTTGTATGGGGAAATTTGCTTCGAGATACGAGTAATTCAAGATACGAGCAAGGTTGCGGAACGAATTAAACTCGTATGTCGAGGTACCACTGTATTTGAAACAATGAATAATATGTTACGATGCACTAGCGCGCCATCTGTTATCAAATTACAAAACTATTTTAGAGGCGTAATACATCTTAAATGTCATTATTAAATGTAATTATAGTAATCAAATTCAATTTTATTCGATTTTTTTATTTGAAAATTGTTTCAAGATTAAAAATTTAATAATTAATTATCTAGCTAGACATACAATTAATATCGTCTCAATGCAATTTTTTAATAGAGGGAAGTTTTCTTTTCTCACTTTTTGAGATCAAAGGGGAAACATCTAATGAAGATGTTCAACCAAAGTTTTTTTCAGAAACGTATTTTGATTTTGTATAATTCATACATGAAACAAGATATTCTATCATTTTAAATTAGAGATATCAATTATTTATTGAATAAGTTTGAAAATAAAGAGTTAGTTTCAAATTGTAAATAATGCAAAAGAAAAAAAAGTATCACTAGATATAATTAAAACCAAATTTGTGACATGCCCCAGTTTTTATACCTTAACTTATCATTAATCTTGGAGTAATTATCACAGAATTGATTAATTCTACTGGTTTCTGTCATCCGAAAACCCATCAACATAATCTTTTATTGATATTTTGTAAATTTAACAAATACTCTTCTTTTTTAGATGGCCATTCTACTGAGGTTATTACTAAAGTATAAGTAGGAAAATTAATTAGATTCTTGATTTTTATGGGATGTATTAGTTAATAAATGGAAAACTGCAATCTGTTTATCTTGTCTGAAATTTTAGGAGACCTGATCCCATACATTTGCCGCAACACCAGTTTTTTCAAATGTGTAATGTTTATTTCTAATGAAGTCGTTTTATTCTTGGAAAATATTTTAAGAAATAAATATACTTTGGAAATGATCATATGAATGGGGTTTGAACAGACTAAGATGCTAACTATGAGTGTTGGTATCATTGGTTCCATAGAGAAGTTCTACTTTATATCATGGTAAGAGGAAGATAACACACATATAGCTTCATTAAGACCACAGGTCTTATACAAATTTACCACAGGAAGGAAGTACAGATAGAGATACTATACTCCAGACAGCACAGAACCCAACAGCCTTCAAATCCGATGCATGTCCAGTGGCCACAGATTTCAATGTGTATAGGTTAGGGTATCATTGAAAAGACGATTGTGAAATCAGCCACGTTTAGCCTTCGCTTTCCTTATCCAAATGGGCCACGAATATACAGATTTATTAAGTCCACTAGTCTTATACAGATTCACCACAGGAAGTAAGCATAGATAGAGCTCCTATACTTCTGGCAGCGCAGAACCCAACAGCCTCCAGGTCCGACACATGTCCAGTGGCCACAGAATCCACCGTGCATATGTTATCGTATCACTGAAAAAACGAAAGTGGAATCAGCCACGTTTAGCCAACACTTTCCTCATCCAAATGGACCACGACATTCAATAAGAGTGAGATAACAAAAGGAAAAGTGGATTTATTATTTAAAACTGAATATATCAAATAGCTTGATATGAACTATACAGTATAAATTTTAACTATTTATTGACGCCTATGATTCTTTTCTGAAACAAATTTTCTACAGCCCTTACTGAAATTCATAGAAATAATGGGAGAGGGGCAGTTTAAAAATGGTTTTATTTGAAAAAATAATCATATGCTTCACAAATAGTTCGAATTTCCAGTTACAGATGGCGCGCTGATACATTATTTTTATACTGTATGACTAAAATCATTCGTTTACTACAGGGTGATCCAAAAGTCCCGCACAACTTTAAAAATTAATAACTCCGCGAATATTTGCGCTAGAGCAATGCGGTAAACACCATTGTGTTCAGAATGCAATGGGATTTTTTATGGCAAATATTGAAAATTTCGAAATTGATTTTAGTTACAATTTCATTCCCTAGATGGCGCTGTACCAGAATCAGAAATTCAGCGGCCAAATTGTTTGATTAATTGAAAAATATAACTGATCGACACGTATTTTTCCTTTTTGTATACCAGGAAAGAATCCTAATAATATCAAATCGTTAATTAATAAAGCACCATTTCGCCAAAAGTTATAAGAAATGGTTAACGATTTTTAAATACAATCTGAGATATGTAAAATAGGTATATGCAAATTAAAACATGTAGCAAAAAATATTTATATTTTTGATAGAGTTTTGTCAAATATATTGAATGTTTGAAAAACATAGCTGAATTCAATACACGATTTTTTGAAATGTTAATATAGTACCAAAAATTATGATGGTACTACTAATAGGATTTCTTGCTATAAGGAATGTGTAATTTCTTGAATAATTGGCGACACTCGACTATTTAACTGGAAATTTGTCATGATCCAAAAAATGAAATATAGATGGGAGTGACAAAATACATTTGTCGTACTTTATTCCAAATATCCTATGGGCTTGTCAAATGTTATCATTGTTTATTATACTGTACACGATTTTTAATATAATTTTTAAATCAACCTTTTGCGTTGAAAAACGTGGTAGTAAAATTATTTTGTATTATTTTTTTTTTGCCCAAAATTTCTAAAGGTGGGGGGTTACAGAGAATATTCCTTATGCTATTTCTTTTAATGAGCGAAAAGCGATAAATTAAACATAAGGGGTAAAATTGTGTGTACAGTGTTATTCGAGAAGTTATGACACCTTGGTCTGCACGACATAATATAAGATGTGAGCAAATGACAAACAAACAAACATTACTGTTCACAAATAAAAAAGAGACAAGATATGAGGACAGAATTTATTTACCCATAACCCAACACAAAGAGCTGCAAAATATTGGTGGATAATATAATACATGGCAACTTATATAACACATGAGGTAACTTGTCTCTTGGAAGCCTTGTCTCTTGTATTAGATCACAATCCTTGCTCAATATGGCGCCCTTCATTCTCAAACACCGCCTGCAGACGATAGATGACAGAATGGACAGTATTAAATAAAATATCTGATGAAATTGATGAAACGTGCCGTCTGATAGAAGCCTTCAACATGACCAATGTGGTAGGCCGGCATCGATAAACACGCGACTTAATGTACCCCCATATCCAAAAATCGCAAGGCGTCAAGTCTGGTGATCTTGAAGGCCACTGGTGTATAAAGTGGCGACTTATCACACGATCTTCACCGAACGTATCCTTCAGCAATTGTTTGGCACCGCGGGAGATATGAGGAGGTTCTCCTTGCATGAATGTTATTTCGCTCAGTGCTTGTCTGTCCTGCAATATATGGGGATAACCTTTTCTCTCAAAAGTTGAACATAACGTTCACCAGTTACAGAAGCGGTTTTAAATGTTCTTCCATTTATTTCTTCAAAGAAAAATGGCCCAATAATAAAAGAAGAAGTGAACCCACACAAAACTGTAACTCTGTGCTGATGAAGTGGCATTTCTGTAAAAATCCTAGGGTTTTCTGTTGCCCAAATGCGGCTGTTTTGAGTGTTAACTTCTCCGTTCAGAGAAAATTGAGCTTCATCTGTCCACAGAACATTCAACAGCCAGTTTTCATCAATATCAATTTGCCGGAAAACCCATGAAGCGAATTCTTGACGCTTCTCAAAATCGCCGACTTTTAGCTCGTGAAGTCTTTGAATTTTTTTACGGGTATTTTTTAAGACAAATTCTTAGTGCTCTCCAAACTTTTCCATACCAAATCCCCGTTTGTCGAGCACTTACTTCTCCATACGTGGATAACGTTTCAATAGCTTCAACATTCTGCGAAACCGTAGCAACCCCTGACTTGCATGTTGATGGTCTTCCACTCCGAGATTTTGCTTCCAGAGATCCAGTCTTCTCCAAAGTTTTTATCATTCGCCTTAGAGAGTAGCAACTAATGGGTCCTTTACCGCTTCGAATACCTTTAAAGGTAC